>PVKU01003662.1:0-171046 GCA_004027475.1 Anoura caudifer | reverse complement strand
CTAGCAGGCTTGAGTGTGTGTCTAAGCATTTCATAGGTTCCTGGAAATTTGGGGGGAAAGTATTAAGCTATCTGGTAGTAGTCCGTGAAGCACTTTCATGTGAGTAAACAGTTTCAAGAGACAGAAACCTCTGTGATTGTAGACTGAAACTCGTTCTTCAAAAATTTGATGCATATTTGCCTGAGATAACATACATTTTTAAAACAGCTTTAATGAGACGGAATTCACACACCACTTCCATTGACCCATTTAAAGCAGACAATCTAATGTATTTTAGTAAATTCGCAGATGCGTACAATCATCACCATAGTCAATTTTAGAATGTTTTATCCCTTCAACTCCCCATGTACCATTTAGCTATGACCTTCCTATTTGTCTGTGCCCACCCAGTCCTAACAAATGGCTGAACTGCTCTCTGTCTCTGTAGATTTGTATATTCTAGACACTTCATATAAATCAAATTTCATAATATGTAATATTTTGTGACTGACTTCTTTTACTGAGCTTAATGTTTTCAAGGTTTATTCAGTTTTTAAGGTTGTGGAATGTATTAGTGCTTCATTCTTCTTCTTTTTAAAGTATATTTTATTGATTATGCTATTACAGTTATCCCATTTTCTCCCCTTATCCCCCTCCACTCTGCACCCCTGCATCTCCAGCATTGCATCCCCAGTTCATGTCCATGGGTGATACATATAAGTTCTTTGGCTTCTCTATTGCCTACACCATTCTTAACCTCTGTCTATTTTGTACCTACCAATTATGCTTCTTATTCCCTGTACCTTTCCCCCATTTTCTCCCCTCCCTTTCTCCACTGAAAACCCTCCATATGATTTCCATTTCTGTGATCCTATTCCTGTTCTAGTCATTTGCTTAGTTTATTTTTGTTTTTAAGTTCAGTTGTTGATAGTTGTGAGTTTGCTGTCATTTTACTGTTCATATTTTTTATCTTAATTTTCTTAGATAAGTCCCTTTAACATTTCATATAATGAGGGCTTGGTGATGATGAACTCCTTTAACTTGACCTTATCTAGGAAGCACTTTATCTGCCCTTCCATTCTAAATGATAGCTTTGCTGAATAGAGCAATCTTGGATGGAGGTCCTTGCCTTTCATGACTTGGTATACTTCTTTCCAGCCTCTTCTTGCCTGCAAGGTTTCTTTTGAGAAATCAGCTGATAGTCTTATGGGAACTCCTTTGTAGGTGACTGTCTCCTTTTGTTTTGCTGCTTTCTCTCCTTTTCTTGAATCTTGGCTAATGTAATTATGATGTGCCTTGGTGTATTTCTCCTAGAGAGTCCAACTTCTTTGGGACTCTCTGAGCTTCCTGGACTTGCATGTCTATTTTCTTCACCAGATTGGGGAAGTTTTCATTCATTATGTTTTCAAATAAGTTTTCAATTTCTTGCTCTTTTTCTTCTTCTGGCACCTCTGTGCTATGATTCGGATGTTGGAATGTTTAAAGTTGTCCCAGAGGTTCCTAAGCCTTTCCTTATTTTTTTGAATTCTTATTTCTTCATTCTGTTCCACTTGAATGTTTATTTCTTCCTTTTGTCCTAAACTGTTGATTGAGTCCTGGTTCCCTTTCCTTCACTGTTGGTTCCCCGTATATTTTCCTTTATTTCACTTTGCATAGCCTTCACTTCTTCCTCTTTAGTATTTTCTGACCATACTCTGTCATTTCTGTGAGCATCCTGATTACCACTGTTTTGAACTCTGCATCTAATAGGTTAGCTCTCTTGTTGTTGCTTAGTTGTTTTTCTGGAGCTTGGATCTGTCCTCTCATTTGGGCCATGTTTCTCTGGCTAGGCATATACCTGTTATGTTGTAAGGGGCAGAGCCCTAGGTATTCGCCAGGGCAGGGCAATCCATTTTCCTGCATTGTAACGCTGTACGTAGGGGTGGGGTCAGAGAGGGAACAATGCCACTTTGAGACACTTACCCCCCTACTCACAAGCAAATTGGGCCCTTCTGGTGCTGATTCCCAGGTGGGCGGATTTGTGTACATCCCAGGACCCTGTGGGTCCCTCCAATGGACTCTCCCATGACACTGGGAGTTTCTCTTGCTGCTGCAACTCCTGCAGGTATTTATTTATTTATTTATTTATTGAGGTGAAGGGAAGAAGAAAGAGAGGGAAACATCAATGTGTGGTTTCCTCTCATGCACCTCCTTTTGGGGACCTGGCCTGCAACCAGTCATGTGCCCTGACTGAGAATCAAACCAGCGACCCTTTGTTTTTCAGGTCCTTGCTCAATCCACTGAGCTATACCAGCCAGGGCCCCCCACAGGTTTTGACAGCCAGAGGTTTTGAGATTTCACTTCCCCTCACTGGAACCCTGGGTTGCATGGTCTGTCTCGCTCCCCAGTTCTTCCTTCTGGTTTATCTGTATGCGGATGTCAGACCACCTGGTCTGCCAGCCTCTGCCTTGCCGAGAATCCTCTCTGTCCCTGCTGCCCATCTCCACCCCTCCTACTGGTCTGGATGAATGTTTCTTCTTTAATTCCTTGGTTGTTGGACTTCCAGACAGTTTGATTTTCTGGCAGTTTTGGTTGTTATTTGTTTTTAAATTGGTTGTTGTACTTCTTTTGGTTGTGCGAGGAAGCAAAGCTTATCTACCTATGCCTCCATCTTGGCAGGAAGCCCACATTCTTCTTTATAATTAAATAATATTCCATTGTATGGATATAGCACATTTCACTTACCACTCAACAGCGGATGGACATTTGGGTTGTTTCTATCTTTTGGCTATTATGAATAATGTTGCTATGAATATGCAAGTTTTTGTGTGGACATATGTTTTCACTTCTCTTTGGTATGTATCTAGGAGTGGAATTGCTAAATCATATGATACTTCCATATTTAATTGCTTGAGGAGCTACTATATTGTTTTCCAAAGAAGCTGCACCATTTTTGCTCTCACAAGCAGTTTATGAGGTTCTAATAGCCATTGTAGTGGGTGTGAAGTGGTATCTCCTTGTGGTTTTCATTTACATTCCCCTGATGAACAATAATGTTGATCATCTTTACATGTGCTTAGGCATATATTCCTTGGAGAAATACCTCTTCAGATCTTTTGTCTATTTTAAAATTGTGTCCTCTATCTTTTTATTATGGAATTGTAAGAGTTCTTTATATAATCTCAATCCAAATCCTTTATCAGATATGATTTGCAAATATTATCTCTCATTCTTTGGGTTATTTTTTCATTTTCTTGATAGTGTCATTTGAAGCAAAATCATGTTCATTTTTAAAATTTGTTATTATTTTTAATTCTTACTTGAAGACATGTTTATTGATTTTAGAGGGAGAGGAATGAGGGGAGAGAGAGAAAGAGAGAGTGAGAGAGAAATATTTATATGACAGAAAAACACTGATCACTTGTTTCCTATATATGAACCTGGACGGGGGATTGAACCCATCACCCAGGTGTGTTCCCTGACTGGGGATTGAGCCTTCAACATTTTTGGTGTATGGGATGATGCTCCAACCAAATAAGCTACCTGGCCAGGGCAAAAGCATGTTTATTTTTGAAGTCCAATTTATTTTTTCTTTTGTTGCTCATGTTTTTGGTATCATATCTAAAGATCCATTATAAAACCTGTGGTCATGAAAATTTACTCCTATGTTTTCTATTAAGAGTTTGGGTCTTCTATTTAGACTTTTGGTCCATTTTTAAGTTAAATATGGTGTGATATAAGGAACTAATTTCACTCTTGCATGTGGCTATCCAGTCATCCTAGCACTATTTGTTAAGACAACTTCTTTTTTCAATAAATTATCTTGGCACCCTTTAAAAAAAACCAGTTGACCACAATCATATGCTTTTATTTCTGGTTCCTCAAATTTGATTCCATTTATCTACATATCTGTCCTAATGCTGGATATGCTGTTTTGAAGTAAGCTTTGGGGTCTGGATCCATGCAATTCCATGTGAATTTTAGAAAAAGCTTGTCAATTTCTACAAAGAAGTCAGCTGGGGTTCCGACAGGGACTGTACTGAATTTGTAGATCAATTTGGGGGGTATTGTCATCCTAACAGTATTAAGTATCCAATCCATGAATGTGGGGTATTTCCCCATTTATTTAGGTCCTCTTAGGTCTTTCAGCACATTCAGAGTATGAGGGGTGACCCTACAAAACAGAATTTATTCATAAAAAATTGTGTATTTATTCTTACACATTTAAACTTCTGTTGCCTTCAAAGTACTCTCCATTTGATGCAATACACCTATCAAGACTTGTTTCCACTGCTGCAAATAGTTTTTGAACTCATTGATTTTGATGCCTTTTAGTGTTTGTGCTGATTTTTGTTTCACCTCTTCCACATCAGCAAAATGGTTCCCTTTGAGGACTTTTTTCATCTGGGAAACAAAAAAAAAGTTGCTCGGGGCAAGATCAGGTGAATAGGGAGGGTAGAACATGGGTGTCATGCCATTTTTGGTCAGAAACTGCTGAACATGCAGAGTGGTGTGGATGGTGTGCTCGTAAATCACCCACTGTGAAATGGGCAAATGCTGTGGAAGAGTCTTCAAAAAGAGTTCCCTGAAGCCTAACGCAGCCTCTCACAACAATGCCAGCTGGTACGCTGATACAGATGGGTTCCTATAACATCCACCTAGTGGGTGAAACCTGCACTACTAGGGCCCAATCCTCCAGAAGAGAATTCTGTGTTTTGGGGGATCTCCCCCTGAATAAATTAGAACTTCCTTTCCTAAGTTTATTTCTAAGTATTTTAATTCTCTCTGATGCCATTGTAAGTCAAATTGTTTTCTTAATTTCATTTTCATCTTGTTCATTGCAAGTGTATAGAAGAAATACAAATTAATCTTGTATATTGATTTTGTACCTGCAATTTTGCTGAATATTTTTATGAATTCTAATAGTTTTTAAGTAGGTTCTTAATGTTTTCCATATACAAAATTATGTCATCTGCAAATAGAGATAGTTTTACTTCTTCCCCAAGTTGGATGCCTTTTCATTTTCTTGCCTAATTGACCTGAGAAGAATCTCCAGAACAATGTTGAAAAGAAATGGTTAGAGCAGGCATCCTGTCTCATTTTTTATTTTAGAAGGAAGGAATCCAGGCTTTTACCTTTAAGTATGATGTTAGCTGTGGGTTTTTGTACATGCCCTTTAGCTAGCGGAGGAAATTCTCTTCTATTTCTAGTTTGTTGAATGTTTGTATGGTAAAAGGACGTTGGATTTTGTCAAATGCTTTCTGTGTCTACTAAGATGATCACGTGGTTTTCTTTTTTATTCTATTGGTTTATTGATCTATTGATATGGAGCACTTATGATAAAGATGGAAAATACTAGCATTAAGATACTAGTAACTAAATAAGTAAAGTAACTAGATAAAAGATATCTCCCAAACACATTTCTAAAAAACAGATGGACTTGGGCTTTGGAAGTTTAGACACAAGTTTGAGTCAGACTCTGTCATGCATTAGTCATATGACTTTGGAAAGTTCCTTAAGCTCCCCAAGCCTTGGAAAGACTATACACCAGGCTGTTAACAAGAGAGCTGTGAGGAAAGAAGGGCCTGACTGAGTTACCAACTAGCAGTCAGCAGCAGAGTGAGGTGGTTACGAGGACAAGCGTACGGACTGTGAGGGTTCTAATCCTGGCTCCAAACTCTGTTAAGTTCAGGTCTGTGATCATGATAAGTTCTTTAATCTCTCTGTGACTTATCAGCAGACTAGTGATAAAATTAGGAACTCACATAAGAAGACTAATGAGAGGAGTAAATGAGTTGATACACTTCCATAGCAAGCCCTTTGTACATATTAACTGTGATTATGAAGACAGCATTAAGCAAGGATTAATAGAATATGTACGCATGCAGGCTGGGTGGCGGTTAGAGAGGCAGAAGCATCTGATGGGAATGTCTTGCCTGGGCTTGACCTGAGAGCATAGGGAGTCAAGCAAAAGCATAAAGTCCAACCTCCCAGTGATACACTGAGGTTCGAATACTTGCAAACAGGTGCAGGTGTCATGTCTGCAGGGCCAACGGTAGGGCTCAATATTGGCAGGATGGAGCTGAGAGTTTAGGATGGGGCTAGGTGGGGATTGCAGGCAGTAGTTGGGACAATGGCTTAATTCAAGCACCACCAGGTTTATGGGTCTGGAGCAAGTTAGATAAAAGGACGAACATGAAGGAAACTATAGCAGAACCCGTATTCCAGTATTATAGAAGGTGGCAGTCAAGTTATATTACTCCCATACTTTATAATGAAAGATGTATCCAAGAAGTTGAGGGTCATGATTTCATAAACAGTGTTGCCAAATCTGTGAATTATAACTTTTGTTACACTTTAACTCATATTTGTAAGATGGTCAACTTCTAAAAACATGTTCACATTCTTCTAGATCACTGGCTACTCCCAACATCCCTTTTCATACATCCCTTTATGCATCCCATTGCTGTATGAAGAGGATAAGTGTCACCACATTACACAGCACCCAGAGTCAGAGCTAAGCTAGAGCCTGGGCCGGCTGGCCCCCAGTGCCCCCATGCTGGGCCACACAGCCAAGTGTATCATGGTGGTAGGTGCTTGTGGGCTCCACCCAGAATAACATTTACAATCTAAACTTGAACGAGGTACCTTCTCTAATCCTGCAGAACCTCGGAGAAAGAAATTCCATTCAGCATCAGTTAAGACTCCTTGCTGACGCATGATCTCAACACAGAGCATAAAGCTGTAGATGAGTTTATGCTGTTCAAAAAGTCCCCTTGCAACATTGACATAGGCAGTTAGGAGGGTTTGTTCCAGTAGTATTTCCATGCGCTGCTTCAGATTGTCCGCCCTTTCAGAAGTTTCAATTGTCGTGTTGAACAACTACGGGAAGGAAAGCTCTGTCAATGTCTTGATTTCATTCAATTTCTGTAGAAGAAAAAAAAAAATCTCTGCTCCTGACCTCCCTCCCTCCTCTCATATTCAGTGAATAAATCGCAGCGCAGGGAATGGATACTCTACTATGAAAAAGTCCAGAATTCACCCCAAATTGATATGTGATACTTATTTTCTGCATTTCCCTGTCTCTCCCCCTATTTCAGAAATGGACCGATGCCAGAGTCCTGATAACAGCCGTACGCATCATCTTGATGAGAGACGGAACGCCGAAAATGGAGGTGAGCTGGCAGAACCAATGTTTCCTGTCCTTGGCACAGATGTGATGATCACTTTGGGGTAAGAGACGAAGGGCAAGATAAGGTCATATACTCTTCTTGGCACTTCCCCAGGATAATTTTTAGGGTGTGAGAAGAATGTGCCAGAATTTTCTTTGAAATTTAAGAAGGACCAGTTTTACAGGAGACTTCCTTCCTCCCTGTTTCCTCTCTGGGAATTTGAGAGCAGGTCTCCTGCCCTGGAGGTACCTCACATACTGAGGACACTGGGAAGGCAGCAGAGATGGTGGCATCGAGGGCTTAGGCATGAGAGGCCATTTCCTGCAACCTACAAGTAACATGTGAAGAAGATCTAAAGATTTCCAAGCTACATCAGGAGGCTTGAGCAGAGCCTGAGCTCGTGGGCTTGTCTGGAAGTCATGGGGAGAGGGAACCTTACAGCAGAGACTGGGAGGGTCTCACGAGGGCCTAGAGGGGTATGTGACTTCAGTCTCAAAAGATCCGCAGCACAAAGGGAGATGAAGCACATTGCTTTGGGTGGTGGGCTTCTCTCTCCTGTTGGAGTCTGATTCCCAGAAGGCAGGACTGAAGCCTTACCAACCCCTGTCTTGCCTCATGATGCTGAGAACCATGTAATACTTCATTAGTGCTTCAGGAATAAAGAGTCCGTTTTTAACCCTCTATAGAAAAGCTGTTGAAACATTCAGTTTTTATGACCCTGGACCAAGTCTGGTTTTTCCTGCAGGCATCATCTTGTTTCCTACCCACATGAGGCATAGCAAATATGTTGGATACAAGACTGACACAAATTGCCAGCTACTCCTCCCACTGAGGAGTGGAGTCTAAATTCCTTCCTCCTGAATTGGGCTAGCCTTGGCTCAGCTGACCAAGAGATTGCAGTATAAGTAATGATGCATCACCTCCAAGGCTAGGTCTGGGGAGACCTTGAAGCTTTCACCTTGGTTTCTTGGAATGTTTGCTTTGGGGAGGCACCCCCCTTTGGAACCCAGCTGCCATGTTGTGAGAAGCCTGAGCCACATGGAGAGACCAATGGAGGCCACTGTCAACAGCCCAGCCATGTGAGTCACCCAGTGTGGTTGTCCAACCTATTCGAGCCTACAGATGACTGTAGCCCCAGAAACAGAGCTCACTAGAGATGGTGGCATTTAAGCTGGGAAGGAGGGCATTCTGAGCAGAGGGAGGTCCACAAACATAAATCTCCCAGTGAGTCTGGGGAATGTAAATGATCAATTTGGCTGCTGCAGGGGGTAAGGGGAAGTGTGGCTCAAAAGACAGAACAGTCACAGGTTGAACATGACTTTGGAGTGTGAACTTTTGGATGGGTAATATTGGTAAAAATCCATTTAGCATCCCAGGTGTGTGGAGCAGTGTTTTGAAAACTGTGTATAGACTGGCCTGGCTTCCAGTGTGAGAGCCAGCACCAGCTAAAGGTATCAGGGCCTATATCAGGAAGCGAAGGTGTGCTGCAGGGAAACACAGTACACCTGTAATTCTCCACTGTTTCCTGTTGTGAGTGGCGTATGTGGAGAGGCTTTTGTCTGTTGAGTTATGCTGTGGGTGTGAGCACAGATGATTAGAGAAGCAAAAGAAAGCTAAGCCACCCTGCACTGAAAAGACAACAATATAGACAAGAGGGGAGCAGGAGCTGGCAGATGGAAAAACTGGGACAGTGAGGCTGGATGTGGGTGGGCTGAGATGGAGAGAAAAGAGGGCAGCTGTTTCTAGCACAGGGAGCTGAGAGAAATCCTGGAGGTAAACAGAGGGACCATGGGGGCTGCTTTCTAAGGTTTGCTGTGTAATGAGTGATGAGAAACTCTATTTCTTCCGGTGAACTGACATTGCTTGCAAAAGATTTGTGACACTGAATTTGCTTTTGGGAGCCATGGAATGCTGCCCCAAAGAGGATGACAGCTGAAAATACCTTATTCATGGCACCTCAGATGAAACTTAACTGTGAGTATGAGATCAAGTAGGGAGACCATCATAAAACAAGAAAGTCTTACAGTAATATGATAAAAATGGGAAAGGAACAAAGAAAAGCTCCTCTAAATAAAAGCCTGGGACAAGAAGATAGCCAGGTGTATAAAAAGTCCTGGAAAAAAAACAACAACACAGACCAATTAATTCATTTAAGCATCAGTGCTGTCAGAGACTTGAGATAGGACATGATAAACGCTAACCTTGGAAATGAAGCTGGATTCCTGTAGAGAAAGTAACACCATGGAGCTGTGGCTCTTAAAAGAAAAGAAAAAGGAAAGACAGGCAAGAAGGAAAACAGGCAAGCCAGTTAGTGGAGGAAGCCGAGAGGAATCTTCCTTTCTTTTTCCTTGCAGTGTTCTGAGCATACTGGGCTCTCCCATCTTTAGGAAACATGGCAGGGGGAGTTGTTTTTGAACAGGACATCTGAACCCAAACTCCTGGAGGATTTAACCTGACAAGTAGACTCATGATTATCTGAGGCAAGAAGAAACTCAAAGGAAACTCAAAGGAAAACCAAAGAGATAAATTTCACTAACAACAACAACAACAGCAGCAGCACACTTACCTGTTTAAAATATTTTAATGAATACTGGTACATAGGATCTATTTCTGAGAGGCTTGCGATGACGAAGTACATAACAGAGCCTCGAGTGGCTATTGGACGATACTTCTCACGAGCAACGTTTATCATCATTTCAGTGGACTCTGCTTCCTTCAGCCTGCTTTTAATGGCACCAGACATGATCTGAATAAACATAGGAAAACAAGTTCTTAAGGGTCTGTTTAAAAAAAAAAAAAGATGGGACTTCTGGCCAAGATGGGGGTGTAGGTAGACACACTGTGTCTCCTCGCACAAGCAAAAGAAGGGCAACAGCAAATTTAAAAACAAAAAACAACAGAACTGACAGAAAATTGAACTGTATGGAAGTCTGACAACGAAGGAGTTAAAGAATAAACATTCATCCAGGCTGGTAGGAGGGGCAGAGATGGGCAGCCAGGGAGGAGAGGACTTGAGAGAAGGCAGTGGCTGGAGGACCGGACCAGGCAGGAAGTGGTTTGCAGACAGGACAGTCCCACATTTGAGTGCGGATAAACTGGGAGGAACAACTGAGGAGTGAGACAGACAGCACAAGCCAGGGGAAATAAAGCTTCAAAGCTTCTGACTGGAAACACCTTTGGGGGTTGAGGTGGCAGCGGGAGAAACTCCCAGCTTCACAGGAGAGTCTATTGGAGAGACCCACAGGATCCTAGAATGTACACAAACCCACCCACCAGGGAATCAGCACCAGAAGGGCGCAAATTGCTTGTGGGTAGCTGGGGACATGACTGAACACTGGCAGAGAGAGGAGCAAGTGGCACTGTTCCCTCTTGGACCTCTCCTCGACGTACACCATCACAAGGCAGTGACGTGGGTTGCCCTGCCTGGCGAACACCTAAGGCTCCTCCTGTTACTATGTAACAGGTGCTCTGAGACAAAAAAAAAAAAAAAAAAAAAAAAAAAAAAAAAAAAAAAAAAAAAAAAAAAAAAAAAAAAAAAAAAAAAAAGAAAGAAAGAAAGGAAAAGAGGCCCAAATGAAAGAATAGTTCAAAGCTCCAGAAAAAATACAACTAAGCAACAAAGAGATAGCCAGTCTATCAAATGCACAGTTCAAAACACTGGTTATCAGGATGCTCCAGGAATTCACTGGGTACTTCAACAGCATGAAAAAGACCCAGGCAGCAATGAAGGTTGCATTATATGAAATGAAGAAAAATCTACAGGGAACCAACAGTGATGTGAAGGAAACTATGACTCAAATCAACAGTTTGGAGCAGAAGGACATGAAACCAGAACAGAAGAAAGAAACAAGAATTTTTAAAAATGAGGAGTGGCTTAGGAACCTCCAGGACATCTTTAAACGTTCCAACATCCAAATCATAGGGATGCCAGAAGGAGAAGAGGAAGACCAAGAAATTGAAAACTTATTTGAACAAATAATGAAGGGGAACTTCCCCAATCTGGCCAAGGAAATAGACTTTCAGGAAGTTCAAGAAGCTCAGAGAATCCCAAAGAAGTTGGACCCAAGGAGGAACACACCAAGGCACATCATAATGACACTAGCCAAGATGGAAGATAAGGAGAGAATCTTAAAAGCAGCAATAGGAAAGGAGACAGTTACCTACAAAGGAGTTCCCATTAGACCATTGGCTGATTTCTCAAAAGAAACCTTACAGGCAAGAAGGGGCTGGAAAGAAGTATTCAAAGTCATAAAAGGCAAGGACCTCCATCCAAGATTACTCTATCCAGCAAAGCTATCATTTAGAATGGAAGGGCAGATAAAGTGCTTCCCAGATAAGGTCAAGTTAAAGGAGTTCATCATCATGAAAGCCCTTATTATATGAAATGTTAAAGGGACTTATCTAAGAAAAAGATGATCAAAAATATGAACAGTAAAATGACAACAAACTCACAGCTATTAACAACCCAACCTAAAAAAAAAGTGAAAACAAACTAAGCAAACATCTAGAACAGGAACAGAATCACAGAAATGGAGATCACATGGAGGGTTATCAGGGCGAGGTAGGGAGGGGATAAAGGTACAGAGAATAAGTAGCATAAATGGGGGGTACAAAATAGACAGGGGAAGGTTAAGGATAGTGTGGGAAATGTAGAAGCCAAAGAACTTATATGTGTGATCCATGGACATGAACTGAAGGGGGGGAATGTGGGTGAGAGAGGGTGTGCAGGGTGGAAGGGAGTGAAGGGGGGGATTTGGGACAATTGTAATAGCATAATCAATAAAATCTATTAATCTAAAAAAGATGGGATTTGGGGAATATATCCAGTTAGGTCTGGGAAACAAATAAGGACATAATGAATTAGTGGTTACAATAAAGGGGTCCCCAGATAGAATGACTGAGTCTGAGGACTCAGTGGCCCCCTAGTCCCTGAGCTGATCTTTCCTCCTAGAGTTAGGAATGGGCAAATGGGAACAGGCAATTCAAATAGCCTTGAAAAAACTGGAGCAGTACTTTCCTGAGACTTGAATCTGAACTACTTCTGAAACAGAAACACTAACATAGTACTCCCAATTGCTCCCTGATTGCCTCGTGAGCAGTCCTAAAATGACCAGGGTTCACTTAATGAAAGGGAAAAGGGATACTGCCCAAAAGAGGCGACCAGAGAAATGCTGGAAAGAGGTGGTACCACGGCCCACTCTGGAAACCGAGGAAGACTGTGTTTTCCTCTCTTTCCCTAGCATTTGCAGGTATAGGCATAAGGAAACCTGGGGATGGAAGCTGTTCTTTGTGAAAGGTTGTAAAGTGAAGCAAGTTGAAGATTTTTTCAGTGTCTTAGCTGCTCTCTTGGTTTTCTGTATTTTGGTCTGAGGCCCAGGGGGAACCTTTCAGCAGGTGGGCTTTCCAAGATTCCCTCTCTGTCTCTCTCAGTCTGTCTATGTTTCTGGCTGTCCCTGTCCTCCCTACAGCTGTATTTTTTTCAGTGGTGGATATCCCCGGGCTGGGAGGTCCTTTGTCTCTAGAAAGTCAAAGGGTCTAGGTCAGGGACCATAAAAAAAAAATCACTGTGGGGACCACAGCTCAGTATTTGCTGTGCTGCAGGGAGAGCTAAAGGGGACCTATTCAGGTTTCTGTATAGACCCTCACTGCCCAGTAGAAATACAATGTGAGCCACATATATAATTCTAGATTTCTAAGTTTATTACAAGTAAAATGAATTTTAACAATATATGTTATTTAACCCACTATAACACAATATATGTTGGCTATAAAAACATATAATTCAAGTAAAAATTATTGAGGGTTTTTTTTTTTTTTTACATTTTTTATTGTTTTTGGCATCTGGTGTGTGTTTTACACTAACAATGCACCTTAATTCAGAAGAGCCATATTCAAGTGCTCAATAGCCACACGTGGCTAGTGTCTGGAGTGCACACCCCACCCACTAGGAAAGGGAAGGGAGAGGCTCAGCACAGAGCTGTGTCCGGGAATGAAAGGCTCAAACTCTCCCTGTATTGACCCCTTAGGAACCTTAAGGGACAAGAAAGGGAAGAGTTGAGTGGGAAACCTCAATATTAATACTCATCTCAACTGAAGCTTTTATATCTGAGCAGAAAAAAAGGAAGTTGCTCTGGGAGCAGATGGATCATGAAGACTGGCAAACAATTCTTTGTTCTTTAGGGAGCTTGAGGCCTTGACGGTGCAGAACCCAGGGCTAAAGTGAAAGCAAAGTGGACACTTATTTCTTTTTTCCAGGGAATATTAGAAGACTATATACCTCAGTTAAGTTTAGTAACTACTTGTAGGTAGTATGCCCTACAGACTCAAGGCTTCAGCGATGGTTAGGGAATATGATACATATTTTTAAATGAGGGTTTTTGGAGCTTAGGGGAGTATAAATTTTGGGCGGGAAGTGGCAGGAAATACAGCCCAGGATCTATCAGTTCTATCTCTCCCCTATAGAAAGGCTGTCTCTAAGGCAACTTCTTGCCAACATAAAGAAACTAGCTTACAGATAAAGAAGGCAGTCAGAACACATGTATTAACCTTTATTCTCTGCTGAAACCACAGTAAAGTGATAGTAAAGGGATTTTAAGAAACAGTGCAACCCCACAAAGGAGAAATTGAAGAGGAAATATCAATACAATTTTGAAAACTGGAAAGCAGACAGAAGAATGGTAATGTCTTCACAGACCCAGGAAAATGGATTCCTAAACTGGCAAAGGGGAGAGCCAAGAACTCACCCAGTTTATGAAACAGAATCCCCCTCAAAGGTTGAGCTCCACTGAATGTGGGAAGGGCCTAGAATGAGAATTGGCTGATAGACTCCCAGGTCATCTCCCTACACCACACAGCCAGGGGATTGTTCCTTCTCTACCCTGGCTGAAAAATAGAAGTTTCACCCAGAGGAAATTGAAAGGGAGGAATTTTTTTTTTGATGGAAGAAAATGAGGCACAGCTGATGGTCAAATTGAGAAACCATATTGAGAACAGAAAAGTTAGGTAAATGTATGCATGCTGGGTGCTAAGACTGAGCTTTTCTCTTCTCAGCCTCCCAAAATACCTGCAGCCAGATCTTCACATTTCCAGGGAATGTGAACATTGAGTGTTTAGCTACCAGCAGGATATAACTACAGAGGGAGGCTGGGGGATGGGAAGTATGTGTGTGTCAGAGGTTTAGATAACAGTTAATGTATAAAAAGAAAAACTCAACTTGTGGTCAAGATGGTGGTATAGGTACATATGGCTTGCTTCCTTTCATAACCACATCAAAATTATCACTAAACTATGGAACAACCATCATTCAGAGCCATCAGAAATCAAGCAGAATGGAAGTCCTACAACTACAGAATTAAAGAAGATACCACATTGAGACTGGTATGAGGGTGGAGATATGGAACAGCTGTCCCCACACCCATGTGTGACAGATAAAAATTGGGATGGATATCTCAGGAGTGAGGGGTTCCAGCCCTCTAGTCCAGGAACAGTTCCAGTGCCAGGAAGATAAGTTCCCACAACTTCTGGCTGTAAAAACCAGCAGGGATTGGAGCTATGGAAGACAGACACTTGTGGAGTCCCAGGCAGTTCCTCTTAAAGGGTGTGCACACAGACTTACTTGAACTCACTCCCTCTGAGCTCCAGCATGGGGGAAACATATTGAAAGGCATCAGAGACATACGGGGAGGAACTGAATTGTCCAGCATCAGGGAGAGAGCTGGGGGTCAATTTTCTCCTAGACAGAAGTGCTGGCAGAGGCCATTGTTTTTTCCTGAGCTCTCCCCACACAGAGCCACAGAGCTGGCAGGAGGGTACCATATTTGAGACTCAGTCAATCTGGCTCACACTGTTTTCCCCACCCTGGTGATTCTCTGACGCCTGGCCCCACCCAACTTTTGGGCCCATCCAGGCTATTTCCAGTGGCTTTTCCATACAAATGGCTAGTCTTGGTTCATCTGTCATATTTTTCTAAATTGTCTCAAACAAGCAGCATCTGGCTTCAGCAAGCTCCATACCTCTCACAAGGTTGCCCCAGGCCCAGCACTAGCAGCAGCTGGCCTTGGTTCACAGCTTGGCCTCTTCTGGGCACCTCTAAGCCCAGCACAAGTAGCAGTCATCTGTTGATCACTTTGTAGCTTATGCTATGGAACTCCAAAAAGAACACAGGCAGTGGCTGACCTTGGATGTGCCAACAGCAATCAAGGCTCAGCTACAACGGGAGGGTGTACACAGCCCTCAGAGGGAATGCACCTCGAGTACCCAGCTTGGGTAATAGGGGAGGCTGTGTCCCTGGACCCTACAGGACACCTACTACATTAGGCCACTCTGCCAAGCCCGGGAGACATAGCAGCTCTACCTAATACACAGAAACAAATACAGGGAGGCAGGCCACAATGAGGAGACAAAGAAACATGGCCCAAAGAAAAGAGCAGAACAAAACTCCATGAAAAGAACTAAATAAAATGGAGACAAGCAGAGTTCAAAACACTGATTGTAAGGATGCTCAATGAACATAGTGAGAAACGTAACAGCATAAAAAATATTCAGTCAGAAATGAAGGATACACTAATGGAAATAAAGAACAATTTATAGGGAATCAACAGTAGAGTGGGTGAAGCCAAGAATCAAATCAGTGATATGGAACATAAGGAAGCAAAACAAACAAACAAACAAACAAAAAAACAACCAGTCAGAACAACAAGAAGAAAAAAGAATCCCAAAATATGAGGATAGTGTGAGGAGCCTCCGGGACAACTTCCAGCATACCAACATTTGCATCTTGGTGGTGCCAGAAGGAGAAGAGAGAGCAAGAAATTGGAAACCTATTTGAAAAAATAACGAAGGAAAACTTCCCTAACTTGGTGACGGAAATAAACATGTAAGTCCAGGAAGCACTGAGAGTACCAAGCAATATCAACCCGGAGGTCCACACCAAGACACATCATAATTAAAATGCCAAAGTTTAAAGATAAACAGAAAATCTTAAAAGCAGCAAGAGAAAAGCAGTTAGTCACCTATAAGGGATCTCCCATAAGGCTGTCAGCTGATTTCTCAAAAGCAACTTTGCAGGCTGGAAGGAATTGGCAAGAAATATTTAAAATGATGAAAAGCAGGGACTTACAGCCAAGATTGTTCTACCCAGCAAAGATCTCATTTAGAATTGAAGGGCAGAAAAAGAATTTCCCAGACAAGAAAAAGCTCAAGGAGTTCATCATCACCAAATCAGTTTTATATGAAATATTAAAGGGTCTTCTTTCAGAAGAGGAAGAAGATAAAAAATATGAATAATAAAATGGCAATAAATACATATATATCAACAATTGAGTCTAAAAAACAAAAATGAATAAACAAACAGTAGAAACAGAATCATAGATACAGAGAACGTTTTGATGGTTGCCGGATGGGAAGGGGGGATGGGTGAAAAAGGTGAAGGGATTAAGAAGTACAAATTGGTGGCTGCAGAATAGTCATGGGGATGTAAAGTACAGCGTATGGAAGAGAGTAGCCAAAAAACATATGCATGACCTATGGGCATGGACAATGGTGTGGAGATTGCCCGATGGAGTGGGTGGGGGGGCCGCTGGATGGAGGAGGTAGAGGGTGAAAAATTGGGGCAACTGTAATAGCATAAACAATAAAATATAAATAAAAATAAATGTGCTAGGCAGTACAATAACAATAAAGCTCTATTTTTTACTTATTAAAAAATGAAAGGAAAAACTCAAGAAGTAGCAATATGAGTCTATTATTTAGAGAAAAGATGTAAAAACCCAAGTAACCAGAACAAAAAGGAGATGAAAGTAGTTGTCTCTATGAAGAGAGTCATGGGTGGGTGGTAGTGGTGGGCACAGAGAAGGCAGGGAATGCTATTTTTTCATAACAAACTTTGTAGAAATGTTTTATTCTTTAAATAATTTTCATGTAAAACTTCTATGAACAAATAACTGGGTTAACAGCCAACTACCACAAATGAAAAACCCAAGGAAGAATGAATGAAAAGAGGATAAAGAGCCCTATGAACAAATAAGCAAAGAGAGGTAGGAATGGAAGATCCAAAATTACTTTATTTTATTACTGAAATCTCATGAGACTGTAGAATATAAAGCCTAGACCATTTCTGACATCAATAAAAGGCAAAAACCATAGGTATTTGTACTCCCCATCAAAAGGCTTTTAAGAAATTATTTCATGTTTCTCATGAATAGATACAAATCATTATATAAGTTGTATTACCAGTACACTTGAAATTATGATTTAAATTTCAGAAACAATTTAGTGTAGGATATATATTTTATGTCAAACTTCATCTTACTATCACTACACTTTTACTGAGCACCATTTATGGGCACTATGCTTAGTCCTTGGAGAAAGATTATGATAGCGAACTTTTCACAGACTCCAATACATAGACGTTAACAATCTAACAGAAGAGTTAAGACATGTAATTAGGTACTAATGACATAAGGTAAACAGTGACAAGTGGTGTAATAGAGGTTCAGATAAGGTGCTATAGGTGTTCCAGGGAGGAAGAGATTCATTCCAGCTGGGAATATCAGGGAGGCTTCCTGGAGGGGGTGACACTGATATGAATATATAATTATGTTGTTCCTTCCAACTTATATTTTATTCCAATTCTTTACATTACATGTTTCCTTTGGTGCCAGCCAAGCACACTTGTACATATGCCCCTGGCAGACCAGGTGTGGCTGCCATTCTTGCTTTAAAAGACTTTGCAGAACTCTCAAAGGCTGGAGTTGTTAACTTTTGAAGTCACGCACTTTTATAAATACTAAAAATATTGTACTTGCCTTTGAATCCTGAAGTGTTTCAATAAGATCTTCATTGTCCAGAATATTTCCTTCAGATGTAAAGAGCATTTTCAAGATTTTTTCTTCGATAGCTTTCAGCTGGTTTTTATCAGTGTTGATCCTCACAATGAGCTTAATTCTTTGTCCTTCCAACTCAGGTTTCTCAAGTCGCACTACATCACTGGAAACAAAATTCGAATACCTGTATTACAGCTTTGTCAGTGCCCTAAAGGTGCATATATATAATTACCTAGCTGAGAACTAGTGCTACCAGACAAGTCCTGATGCACAAGGCCCCTCTTTTGCTGGGTATATATAGTGGTTATTCACTGAACTACATATTAGTTCTGATTCTTTATATTGTATTTCAAAACCTACGCCCTACCACAGTTTTTGCTCATGATCTCTTAGGAAAACTTGCTCAGTGCTGGATCTCTCCAATCATTCATTTTCTGTTTCTAATGCTTGCTTATGCTAGGCTGAAAGTAGTGCCCGGAACATTCTTTGCATACCAACATGGGAAATTCTGAAATCCCATCACCTCCCTGAAATGATTCTTGATTGTGTGTAATAACAGGGCCTTACTGCTAGCTGTCCTCCCTGTGTCCCCCACTCCACCAGCCAAACATGGGAACTTGTGTCTCCCTTTACATGCCCTCTCATAATTTGCTTCCAGCCCTGGTTGCAGAAGCTAATGCTATTAAGCATCACGTTGTGTGAGGCACCCTGCTAAGAGTTTTATGTGCATTCTCTCTTCTAATGCTTTGAATGCCCCTGTGAAGTGGGCTTGGTGGTTGTCACCCTAGCTTGCAGACTAGTGACAGAAGCTAGGGTCACTTCCTGAGGCCTTGTGGCTTTGAGAGGCAGAGCTGGGCTTGTTCCTGGGTGGGTCGCTCCAGGGCACATGCTGTTACCCACTCTGATGAACTGCCTCATGTAACTACCCCTTGTTCGTTTGTTATGTACATGCTGAATTCAGAAACGTAAACAATTATTATATGAAGACCATAAGAAATGATCACTGCAAATTCATTTGTTTAAAGAAATTTTTCAGAAGAGTTGAGTACAAAAGACAGGCTGGGGAGTCTGCACCCGTGACTGAGTCTCAGTATTTCCCCTGTTCTGGTCAGGGCGCTTCTGCTTCTCCGCCCAGGCAGCCTCACACCCACAGCTTAGTGGGACAGCTAAACTCAGCTCTTTGTGGGAATAAACTGGTTTGCAAAACGTTCCTTTATGTCCTTATAACATGTCCATAAAATGTGGGGAAATACCCTTTGTCTGGAAAGGAGTTAGCCTAGCAGAATTCAAGCAATGTAGCAGCTGGCAGAATAGACTCCTAAAATAAACAAGGGAAATGAGACTTAAACTCATTAGCGATTATAGGAGAAAATCAAGATAACCTTAACTTGAACATAAAGGATTATATTGATTTTGAATATGAGTCTAAATTATATTTTCCTTTAAAGTTAATGAACACACACACATATATAATTAGTGTTTTAACCAACATCAATGTTGTTATTTTAATAAATATTTAAAATTTTTTTGCCTCCTAAACCTCTTGGCTAATTTGGATGATTAATACAAATAATCCATAATCTCATTTTTGGGAAATGGAGATTTAATCATATACAAAGTACAATGATGGAGGGGTTTTTTTTTTTTTGAGGTAGACAAATGTAGGTAAAATGAAATACACTAAGAAAGCACCTAGAGACAAGTGAAACAGAAAAGGTATATTTGGGAATAGCAGGTATTTTTCTATTCCCCATAGTAGGGAGCAGTGAGTCTCTAGAAACCGTAGAACAACTGACTTCATTTAATTGCTCAGGACTGGAAACCCTGCTGAAGAGGAAGGGGCAAGGCCAGGCTGCGGGCCTGGCCCAAAGAGTAGCCGAGAATTAAGAGTGTGTCCCTGGTCTCCTTGAGGAGACTGTGGACAGGATCAACAGCTGTGAAAAGTGATGAAAGAGGAAAGAAACTTGGCTATTTACTGTATCTTTATGACTGAGGGTTCATGAGTGATGCTGTCTTTTTATGCATTAAGTTTTTCTTTGTTAAAATTTCTTAACAAAATATTAGAAACCTCTGCCTCCTATTTTTACCTTAACAACTGATCCTCCAGACCTGATTTGGTGACAGTGAAATTGATGATGGTAACTTTAATGCACACCTAGAAAAGAAGCATAGTATCCATTCAAATGCTTACATTCAGACAAAATAAGTGCATTCTTTATTAGAACGTGGCTCCTTATTACGCAGCTGGATGTATCTCAAGTTTAATTGTGAACCTACCCACCCACGTCCAAACACACCAAGCATACTATGTTTTACAAAATCTTAATATAATTTTCCCTGCCAGCGTGGTGACAGTCTGTTCCTCAAATGCGACAGTTACAGGTGAGCCAGCGAGGGATTAGAAAGAAGTAGGCCTATAGAATCAATGGCTTGAGTTCAAGTTCCAGGTGCACCTTTTAGTAATGTATGATGTTGCACAAGCTATTCACTCAGCTGAGCTTTGGTTCTTCATACTTGAAAATTGGGATGCAATAAAAACTCATTAGGTATTTGTGAGGACCAATTAAAGTAATAAAATACTTAGTGACAGTAACTTTTACATAGTATGTCCTAGTTAAAAAGAAGATATTATTGATAATGGAGTTTATTTTGCCTCATCATAATATTTTATGAATAATTATTACTATAATATAATATTCTGGCATTATTTGAATAAGTCAACAACAAGAAGAATAAATGTAATAAGAGTAGGTGTTTGTCATGTATTATACAAGTTATTCCTATTTAATCTGCACAACAAGTCCCTGAATTAATAGGATGATTACCTACAGTTGCAAAGCTAGGGCTGGGTAAGGTGTGCGACGCTCCCTCTCAAAAGTTAACTCAGTGAGAAATCAGAGGTTGTAAGTCGGCACGTTGGTCACTTTCCTAAACTCAGAAACGGACCTTTGGACGTGCGCTCTGGCAGCAGCTGCCCAATTTACCCCTTGGAGGCTGACACGGGAAACGCCAACCTTATTCAAGAAGTGTGTCGATTTCATTCAACCTGAGCACATCTGTGAAGACAGGCTATGGGAAAGTCAGTAACTAAGTTGAAAATGACACTATTCGAAGGGATATGTTTAAAGATATTTTTTAAAATGTGTCTGGGTAGGGGGTGGGGGTTGGTGAAGAATAAAGTTCTGATTTGTGAAGTCCCTTCCCTAATTGCCTAATAGAGTCCTATTAGAGAAGGGGAGCCCTGCTGGGCTGGGAAGACCCTGTGCAGCTGTGCCCGGAGCTGTGGGGTGGGGGCGGGGCAGGGAGCGCCCCTCAGAGCCTCTTCTGCGGGGGAAGAAAGGAGTCCCAGCTGCCTGCATTGCTGTTGTGCCTGCCCTGGGCCCTGCAACTCAGGAGTGGAGGTTCTTCTGGGGCCTATCATGGTGCATAGTGTGTATGGAAGTGGGGCTCACACAGCTCCCTCCAACAGTCTGGGAGCATGAGGAAGGGGGCAAGACAACTTCTCCCCCTGAACTCCAAACCCAGACACACTGGGCATTTGAACTGTGATTCTCCGATGCTGCCAGTCACCAGTGCTTTCAAGCAGACAACCTCTTTGTTTGGGGCTGGATGCCGCGGGTGTCTGTCCACTTAAACATCAATAGCCCCCTCTTCTGTACACTCTCAGGTAAACTCTGATTCATGTATCAGCCACCATAAGAGGATACGAATGGCCTTGTGCTGCAGGAGGGAGAAGAGAGATGAGAAGGGAGAGGTGCCCTGTGATGTGAGGAGCAGCGGGGGACCAGAGGGAGATGGTGAGAGGGGTGAAGCACTGCGCAAGGTAGTGAGGCAGGGCCTGGGGACTGAGCCGGGAGGAGTTGACTCCCAACTAGGTTGCCAGCAAGAGGGTGATTGGAATCTGAACCAGGACTCAGAAGAGGAGTAAGAGTGGAGGGCAATGGAGGGAAAGGGGCTTTGGAGGGGAGGAGGGAGCTGGGAGAGGGTTGCTCCCCTCACCTGGGAATCCACCACACTTCAGAGACCCCTCCCATGATCATGGTCCATTCAACCTGGGAATTCCAGACCCACAGCTCATACCTCAGGCAGATAATGTGGATTCGGCAATTTGGTTGTCATATAGAACCTAAAACCTTTATCATAATCAATGTCTGAGTCTCCAAGGTGAATGAGCAGTCGTCCACCACTTATGAAGGTCTGTTTCAAAAGAATGGGTTCTAGAGCTGGATCCAAGGTTTCTCTAAGCTTAAAAATTAAAACAAAAGTACAAAGAACGAGGTATTAAAATGGATGACATCACAGTCTTTGCCGAAAGCTGCTGTGGTTTCCTGCTTTGCCAGTGCTTGGACGAACCTGGAGCTTATTGCTCATCCCAGCCAGCCTCTCGGATCTAGCCCTCCACCACCTCCTCACAGCGCCCTCAGACACCTCACGTCCCCCACCACTCCAGTGCCACATAGTCAGAACTACCACCAGGACTCGGAGGCTGCCATCAACCGCCAGACCAACCTGGAGCTCTATGCTTCCTGTGTCTACCTGTCCGTGTCTTACTACTTTGACCTCTGTGATGTGGCTTTGAATAACCTTGCCAAGTATTTTCTTTACCAATCTCATGAAGGGAGGGAACATGCTGAGAAACCGATGAAGCTACTGAACCAACGAAGTGGCCAAATCTTCCCTCAGGATACCACGGATTCAGACCATGATGACTGGGAGAATGGGCTGACTGTAACAGAGTGTGCATTGGAAAAAAGTGTGAATCAGTTAATACTGGACTTGCACAAAGTGGCCACCGACAAAGATGACCCCAGCATGTGTGACTGCATTGAGACTCATGACCTGAATGAGCAGGTGAATCCATCAAAGAACTGGGTGACCTTGTAACCACTCTGCCCAAGAGGAAGGCCCCGAATCTGGCATGGCAGGGTGTCTCTGTGACAAGCACGCCCTGGGAGATGAGAGTGATGAGATGAGAGCTCAGCCTTAGGCTGGCTTCCCACAGCCACGGGGGTGACGTCCCTGGTCAGCACAGCGCGTGCATGTGGGCGTTACCTTTACCTTTTCTGTAACTTGTACCAAATCATCCACTTGCGTGCTTTCATCTGTACCATTCCTTCAAATAAAGTAATTTGGTACTCCCCCCACCAAATGGATGACATCGACTTCTCCAAATTCCTTAGGCCTCAATTTACTTTGAACAAGCAGTTTTTTAGTGATTGTACAGATATTTTGTAATGTCCACTCACTACCTCTAACAGTGCACGTTTTCCAGTGATTGTTTTATCAATAGTCTAAGGGAATAAGAACATGTGAAGGCGACACATTGTCCATCCCCACGAGGAAGAGGCTAAGCAAAGAGAGTCACTACAGGGCGGCCTTTCAACAGGCCCAGGCGGAAAAGACCCGTTCGCTTTCGTGGTGGCCCCAGTCATGAGTTGGCAGTGTACAGCCTGCTGCCCAAACCTGGCCCTCTGCGGCCTGTTTCTGTGCAGCTCTTGAGCTAAGAATGGCTTTAACCTTGTTAACCTGGTGGTAAACACAAACAAACAAACCTCCAAAACAAAACAAGAATATTTGTTCAGAGAATATGTGTACAGAGACTGTTGGGAGCCTGAAAAAACTAAAATTCCTGGCTCTTTACCAAAAAATCGGTGGACCTCTATTATACAAAACAGTTATTTTTTCCCCTCCAAGCAAATCTGATTATTGGTAAGAACTTGAACATGCAGACATTGCTCACAGACCCTATGACAAACATCTGCATGTCAGCATGCATGTGCTGGGGCTATGGCTCAGGAGCTGTCAAAATTTGATTGTAATTGATAGTTAACAAATTTATTTCACACTGTGACATGGTACCCAAGCATGTAAACTCTTAAAAGTTTATGAGATAAAATTTCCCTTACTACTCATGATACAATTTTGGGCTTTTAAAATTCTGTTCTATTTCATTAAAAAATGCTGATTGAGATCGACTAACTAGATTTCACACCGATAAATGGATGGAGACAAAGTTTAAAAACAAATGTGGAAAGCAGCTGGGTGTATCATGCTAATGACTCCGAATCACAGAAGGCAGGAGAGGCCGGTCAGTCAGAATGCCCTGTTCCTGGCGGGGGTCCTGAGCCCTCAGCTACAGTTAAAAGCCTCTGCTGCCTAGGGGCAGATCGTCGCAGAAAATCTTCCGTCCACTGCCAGGGAGAAGAAATTCCCTTAGGACCACCTGTGCTGTGCAGTAAACTGGGTTTAAGAATCCAGTATGGGGCTCACACTACTATGCCCAAGATTTTGAGAGACCTTACTGTCTCCTGTAACTTCAGGGTTTGAATGGGGACCTGGGACCTTACCGCTAAGGTCAAGGCCAGAAGCCACACATGGAAGCGTCTCATGCTCTTTGCAGCTTGAGTTGGGAGTATGGTTATTTGCTGTGGATTTTGTGGACAGTCAAAGCTGCTCAATTTATTTAACCTCTCTGTGTCTCAGTTTCCTCATAGATAAAATGAGGTAATAGTAGTAACTACCTTGCAAGGCTGCAGTGAGGATTAAAGAATTAGTATACATGCAACACCAAGAACTGAGTCTGGCATTTAGTGAGCACTCAATCTGCGGCGGCTGAGGCTAACAGTGGCTGGGATCCCAGGCAGCATGCCGGTGCCTCGGCTCAGCTGCCCAGTCAGTGGCCTTTGCTGAGCTCCTCCTCATCACGCTGCTGCGGAGATACTTCTAGGTGTGGTTAAACGGAGGCCCAGCTCACAGCCCAGGCTTTCACTCAATCATTCTTTTCTCATACAAATAGAATGGTCAATTAGGTAAGTAAACCACTACCACTGACCAGGCCTTTGCCTGGGAAGCCCTTCTCCCTCAGCTCTTCACATGGCTGAGCTTACCATCTGGTCACAGTTCTCATGTCACCACCTGTAGCCATGCATCCAAATTCATTTCCTCCACCCACCTTCACGGCTGCGTTGGCACTGGGCTTGCTCCTTTAAAGCCCTTACCACAAGTTCTCTTCCTCCCCTTCTCTCCCACTTGCTCTCCCTTTTCTCTGCTTACTGTCTTGTCCCAACTAGACTGTAAGCTCTTGGGCAACAGCCACATGTGTATATTTTGCCATTCATTCTGAAATAATGTATGTTGATTGACTGAGCAACTTCACAATCATCCATTCTCAGAATGATTCTGAACAAGTGGAGTACTTAGACTCAACAAACAAGTTCATTGTTACCACGTCACTTTATCCACTTCTGACCTTTTATGTAAGTAGAAAACAATGTTTCTACCCTTGGGACTGTTTTGCTGGCTTCACCAGAGTGTGTGGACAGTTCCTGATGGCACTGCTGCTTGGCATTTTCGGGGCAGCTAACCACCCAGAGCCTCAATGAGGTCTTGGAATCAGCGGCATCAGAAAACAGCCCATCCCAGTCTGTTCGATCAGATTGCTGTCAATGTGCAAGGGAGGGTATTGTTCAGGAAGCAAATCAATCGGTTCAGCTAATTTGAACATGGACCTGACTGGTGTGTTTAGCATGATGCAGATATGGCGTGTGTGGGATTTCAGATGTGATCTGAAAGTTGGGAACTGGCTTGAGAAAAGAAGAGTGAAAAGCAAACCTCTTCCAGTAAGACCGGTAAACCAAGTCGGATTGAATTTTCAAGTGTGCGTAAGAAATTACTATCCGTGAGCTTAATGATCTTTAAACCTCTTTTGCTTTCCTTGTTCCTTATCCAACGGTTTGCCTGTGTGAGAAAGCACAGAGCAGGGCATTTGATTTAGAGCTGTATAAATGGCTAGAAGGTGAAAGTTTTTAGAGTAAAGTTTGGAAATTTTGTTTAATCTAGAAACAATTTTGAAAGGTAAAAAAAAGATAAATTAAACTAAACTAAAAATACCACTCCCCCACAAATAAAAACATATTTTAGGCCTGTTTGGAATTTTTCCCTTTTATTCAAGTTTGTAACAAATGAAGAAAAAACCCACCCGGAATAAAAGCTCATATTTCTGCTATTCAAACTTGCCTTTCTGCTTTCACAACTGCTCCTTTTCCAAACCCCATTTAGTATAATCTGAACCACGGACTTAGGAGTCAGCTAGTGAGATTCTATAAATTGTCAGGTAGGCTGGCCCTAAAATTCATCAGCCCCTTACTTCATTTTGACTTCTTAGACCATATAGCAAAAGGGACTATACAAGAATGAATTTCTGCTCACATAGAAAACAGAAAAGTAATGGTCAATCCCCTAGACAAATCAATCAAAATTAAGTATGCAGAGCACTTGGACACTTCCCTTTTCTGCATCCACAAGATGAGGGACTTGGGCAAGAAGACCGTGAAGTCCCTCTAGGTCTATATCCCGAAGATCTCACTAGTCGGGTAAAGTCCACTTGCAGAATTTGTAATAGACAGCACACTATTAGGCAGGGTTGACAGGTTGCTTTTTATCTGCAGAAGCATTTGTTACATACCTGATCTTGAGGATCAATCATCAAAGGCCATCGTCTCCCTTGAGCAACCAAAATGCCATTTTCTGTTGATGTCATGTCGCGGGGCAGCCCATCCGCGTTCCACTGCCGTATTTCGTAGGGATCACCAAGAATGTTGATGAGACTGAAGGAAGAATTGATTGGGATTCCCAGGGACTGACAGTCCTGGATCCAACACTCTATCAGCTGCAAAAGGAGGAAAGCTTACTTGTATAGAACAGGAATACTCAGTGAGTGGGGACTCACACAAAATGTTGGGTTAGCAGTGAGTCCTGTCAGGCTCCCCAGGCATCCTGGCATCAGATCATGGGATGCAAGACGTGGACTAAAATCAGGAGGCCTGGGTCCTAGCACTAATACCACTAATGAGTTGTGGCTTTGGATGTGTCGCCACCCCATCTGGACGTCAGTTTTCTCGTGTGTAAATGACAAGGATTATCACAGTCATCCTCAGTGAGGGGTTATTGTCCTTCTTGGGAGAGGAAGCGCATGAAAAAGTTGGGTTGTCACAGTCACAGCAGGAGCGACCTGCAATTAGTGGGTGGGGAGAGGGATGTTAGCATGCCGCCTCCTTCAGCGAGTGGCACAGTTGTGCACCACAGAGAACTGTCTGTCCCCCGTTGGCACCCTGGCACCTCTGCCTACATGGTGTCAGATGATCCCTGAGCTCCTGTAGAGTCTATGAGTCCCACACCAACTAGGTTTTGTAACACAAAGGGTGAAACATTTTTAGGAAGGCCTTTCATTAAAATGACTTGAAAATTGTTTCAGATAATTTAGAGTCTTGCTCCTTCCCATTGACTAGCCCTTCCCACCAAGTCAGAACTCTTCATCCTGGCTGACTTTTGATGCCACATGTGATCATAATAGTAGGGGACGCCCTGACCCTTTTTCTTTCCCCAGGTTCTTGTGCTGTGGAAGTGAGTAATGAGTAACTTTCTAAGGCGGGAAAGGAAAGGGGGGATGTGTTAGGGAAAAAGACTAGGGGTAGACGATCACTGGCTGACGAGAGCGGTGAAGGACTGTGGATGTATAAATAAATGTTCCTGATGGAGAACCTCCACAGTGAATAGTTTCCACCTAAACTCAGAAAAACGACCCCTCTCCTCCTCCTGCAGGCACAGTTTCAGCGGCTTCTCACCACTCATTAGAGAAAGCGAGTTCACTCACCAGCTGCCTATAATGGGCTGTGAAGGCTCCATAATAAGCTACACAGGCTGCTGCTATGAACACATTCCCGATGATATTCGATATCTCCTCATTGAATTTCTGGATGGTTTCCTCCCATCGAACTTGCTCATCTCCTAAAGAAGCTGTCAGCTTCCCCGCACGCAGCAGACGTGCCTTCGTCAGGGCCATGGTCTTTGCTAGAAAATTGTAAGAAAATCAGGTTATGTTATTTAATATTTTCCTAAAACATAAGATGTTTATGCACCTGCTTCTGCTTATAGCAGAATTAGCATTATTTAATTACTCCGGCTGAAGACAGCACTCTCTCTGCGCTCCTGTGGTATTTATTTTCCGTGTCAAATTCATGTGTTGCTTTGTGTCCCAGTGCAACATGCCCCAGCGAGCCAGGAGCATCTATAGGAGTTGAACATGTGCAATATTCCAGTTCCTTTAATTTTGTACTGGAAGGCACTTAATGCAACAGTCTAATGGAAATATGTTCTACATCTTGAATGAAAGCTGAGATATGACTGCCTGCCTTGAAACTCTTTCCACTTTTGAATATATTTTGGGCATTTCCTGACCAAAATATATTTTATGAGTTACTTACCCAGACTTTCTTTCTCATTCACACCTTTTTCATATTCATCTTGTAAGGCTTGTATTTGATCTTCCACTTGTTTTAGTAATGCTCGCTTTTCTTTTAGAGTAGCCATAGTAACATCAAGTTCAGCCTAATAAAATAAAATAAAATAAAATAAAATAAAATAAAATAAAATAAAATATATTTATTAATAGGCCTAAAAGTAAGCTCAAATTTGCCCATTTATAATGCATTTTTTAAAAAGTAGGACTTATGTTTCCTTTTTAATGTCTTTAAAGAGTCTGATACAATATACAAAATTACAACAAATATAAACTTGAATAAACTAAGAGCAGAAGCAAAGTGATGAAAACAAAATAAGAACAAAGCCCAACAAAATAAATCATAGAAGAAACAGAGAAACAGATTTAGCAAGCATTTGGGGTGAATTAGTTACTATATTTGATTATCAACTTTA
This sequence comes from Anoura caudifer, assembly GCA_004027475.1. Classification (NCBI taxonomy): domain Eukaryota; kingdom Metazoa; phylum Chordata; class Mammalia; order Chiroptera; family Phyllostomidae; genus Anoura; species Anoura caudifer. Next base: position 142,380 of record PVKU01003662.1, on the reverse strand, counting down.
AATGATGAAACAAATGAAATATTCACGCAATAGTGAAAACTGATCTTTCCTAACTAGTTCTCTGGAGCAGGGGTATGCAAACTATGGCCTGCAGGCCAGCGCCAGCGCCAGCCTGCTGCCTGGTTTTGTGTGGTTTGCGGGCTAGTGGTTGGGAAAGAAATCAAAAGAACAATATTTCATTACACATGATAATTGCATGAAATTCAAGTTCCAGTGTCTATAGATAAAGTTATACTGGAACACAGCTATGCTTATTCTTGTATGACTTGCTGATGGCTGTTTTCATGCTGCAAGGGCAGACATGAGTAACTGCAACAGAGACCTCATAGCCAGCAAAGCAGAAAATACTTATCATCTTAATCTTTATAGAAATTGTTTGCCAATCGCTGCTCTACAGCTACTGCTCCTCCAGTGACCTGCTCCAATACAGGCCATTCTCCGTTCTGCTTGGACCTCACTCCCAACTGCAGACTGAGCAGGTTTTTACAGCTCAGGACACCATCAAGGGTGGGAGTACTTAGAAAGTGGGAACATAGAGCATCAGATCCTAGAGCTAAAAGGGACCTCAAAGATACTATAGGCTGTATGGATATGCTAAGAACTCATTTTCCTCTTATGTGGGAAGAGGGATGATTTTAGAGGTCATTTCTGAAAAAACAATCCTTGCCAGGATTTTTTTAAAACAAAAACTAATTTCCAAGAGCATTGCTACTATCGATATTGCACAGGGTCACAGTGGCTGATAAAGGGAGCTTGAATGATGAATGATCATGGCCTTTCATTTCATAAAATATCACAACACAGATAACGTACCTGTGCAGCACGGAGTTTTTGTCTCTTTGGTTCTACTTCTTTGAGTACCCGAGAGTACAAATCCATCGCTCTTACCCACATGCACATGGATTTACATGCTTTGGACACTTTCTCTACTTTTTCAGGCAGAAAATCAGGATTATTAATGTACTTTTGCAGCTTTGCCAATATTTGAGGCTTTATATTTTCCTTATCATATTCTAAAAGTCTCCTTAGAAAGTTAGAGTCGCCAAGAAGTTGCTTTGCTGTTGGCCAATCAGGCCTGAAAGACAGATGTGGTAAGTTAGTAGCACTGTAGTAAAGTAATATGAGAACAAAAAATATATTACTTTGAAGACATTATGACATTATTCCAATAATTGGGTAGTTTTAATCTTAATACTATAAGCCCAGCCATTGGTAGTTACGCACACCACAGTTTATGGGCAGACAGGTAATCAGATGACTAATGTCTCATACTAGCCAGTTTTGAGAGAGAAAGAATTCTAAAACCATAGTTTTAGAACTGTAAGCTATTACAGAAATAATAATTTTATTTTTAAAATGCTCCAGGCACTCACATTTTAACCTTGTTTTCCTTAGTTTAGATTATTAATCTCCTGCCAGGACACTACAATCACTTTCTAACTGGTGTTCTGTCCCTCAGTTAACCTTGCCTCCTGTGAACTTTTGCCAAATTGGTCTTTATCAATGAAAATCCGATTATGTTGAAAATGTTCCATGGTTCTCGGTCCCCAGTGGCAGGGCTCTCCCTCTGTGCTTTGCAGAGCTCCCAGGCCCTGCTAAGGAGCTGACCAGAGGACCAGTAGGGAAGCGTGGCGTGGGGGGTACTCTGGGCCCTCTTCCCTTGCTTTATCAGTTTTACATAGAATAGTTTCCTATAAAATAATTTTTATTGGGAAAAGAAGATTGTATTACTAAAGAAAGTTTGAAAACTACTATCTTCAAGAATCTCCAAGATGAAGTCTGAACTGCTTAGACCTTTCATGACGTAGTCACTGCCCTCCCGCCCAGCCCATCCCAGCCGGCCCATGAGCATCAAAGGTCCCTGGTCTGCCCCCACGGTCCCACTCTCCTCTTTCAAAACACCCACTCACATCTTCCTGGGGCACTCTTATCTCGGATTCCTAATGCCACACAACTTCCTCATGTCTTGAAATTAAATTTTTTTATGCCTGTCTCCCCAGTAGACTGTCTGTACCTTGTAGGGAGGAACCTTATACCTGCTATCATCTAGCACAAAACAGGTGTTCAAAAAAATGCTTGTTTAGTCAGTTTGTTGAATGACTGACCAAATCCATGAGAGGGTAGAGAAGAGAATGAAAACTGAGAAAAACAGCAAAGAAATTCCATTAGGTGTTTTGGCAATAGATGATGCTGAATTACTCACTTGGCATTCAAGAGAATGGAAATTGCTTCCATAACAGTCATGACCAGATCCGGGGGCTTTGTGAAAACTCTGATTTCAGATATATCTGCTTTATCTAAGGAATCCAGAGCTTTATTGGCAGCATCAAGTGCAGGTAGAGCTTCTTCAAGGTCTCTCTGAGCATCATCAGCTATCGCTTGGGTTTCTTCGGCTTTCACTTTTGCCATTGCTTCATCTTCTTGCACAACGTTACGGACCTAACCATTGAAACACGACTGCTTAAGTGGTCTCAATATGTGAACTTCAATTCTTAAAAACAAAGCCAGTAATAACGAGTCATTTGCCCCTTTGGATTAGACCAACGATGAAAGAGGATTAGCTCTGCAGAATTTACCCACTCCTATGTCTGTCTCATGCTACATTGATACAATAATGGAGAAAGAGTTATTAGAATAAGCAGTTCCTAATGGGTACTTTATATTGTTATACTTTTCTCACAACTCTGTCTGTGCTACTCTTTGCATTCACTCATTTTCAGGGAGAGAATCAAGACCGATTTATGGAAGGGAGATTGTTTACAACTTCAAAGCATTGCTAACTTTATCAGTTATTTTAAAGACATAAAAAAATTAAAAAATTCAATCATTTGTCTTTGTTTATAAGTGATCAATTGGTGACCAAAGCTTTCTCACCCACCATGCCAGGTTACTCAGTGTACCTGATCGGCGTTCTCTTGATCCACTGCCAATTTGTCCATCAGGGCCTCAACATCTTGTGATTTTGTTAAAAGGACAGGTTCTAAAGCTGAAAGATCTAATTTCATTTTATCTACTAGTACGTTTGTTTCCAGTAGCCTGGTGAGACCGTTCTTCACCCGGTCACGTGCCTAGATGACAATGAAAATATTTATTATAGTGAGTTTCATAAACTGTAAGTTTACTGGCATCTCTTAGTCATATAGTATAATTTTACATCTGCAGAACTGGCGTATTAGTTTGTAATAATAAAATTGTGAATATAAAGAAATCTTCAGGTAACAAAATGCCAGGAAATGCAGTGATACATTCACCACAGTAGGCCTGGATCTGTGCCACCTGGGCACTCACTGAGGACACATGTTGTGTTATTTTTGTTTTCTGTGGTAGCCTGGTAACATGTTGAATGAATGAAAGACAAGTTTAGATAGAAATTCCTGGAGGTCACAGTTCTGAGAGCTGTGACAGGAGAAAAATCCTGAGATGTCCTAAATTAAATTACAGCAGGCTGGAGGGTGGGAGGAAGAGAAAAGGAAATTAATCAGTTAGTAGCCATGGATCTTAACTAACAAAACACTGCTCATATTTCTGAATATCTGTTGAAACTCTTACTCAACGTCTCTGTGGCTATTCAGTGATTATCTGGCTGGCCACCAGGCACCAGCATATCTTGCTTATGTGTGAACCTTCTGGACTGTTGTCCACAACCAATCCAAAAGCATCAAATACTTCTTCTTGATGTACAATTCACTTGCCCCAGAACTCTTCCAGCTTCCCTTTCTCCAACCCCCTTATCTATTACCAATGTAAATGCTTTCAAAATAACTTACATCTTTCTTCCCCAAACTCATTGTATGAAAGAGCCCCGTCAGCCTCAGGATGTGGACATACAGTTTTTCCCCCCAGTCCTGTTGCTGGTGGCTCAGCCTGCATGTCCTGGGACCTGGTCCTTTTTCTGACTAGCATGCGGCTCACTAAACCCTTTCTTTCAAGACACCTTTCAGCCTCAAGGGTTTTTTGAAACTCTTGTTTCCTAAGGATGGGGAGCAGGCTGAGAATCCCTAGGGAGATAGTGTACTTTGCTTTGGTTGGTGGATCTAAAGCCTACTTCGCAGTGATTGGAAACTTTTAACCAGGATCAAAGGGGTAGTATCTGGTAGAGAAGGCACCTAGGAATAAACTTTTTGAAGGTAAGTCAGAAAGCTTGATTCAAATTGTCAGGTTTCGTAAATATCTGTCAACTTTTTTTTACATTCACCAGGTAAAAATCCACTGAAAAATATTTAAACTGTATAAATGGTAAGTGCTTCCATTTTTATTGTGTTAAAATTTTTAGGTCATGTTAATAGCCTGATGATGATGATGGTGGTGGTACGGGGGCGGACACTATTTTCCGAGTATCTCATATGCATCAGATCATATACCAAGCACTTCACAAAGTCTTATTTAAATTCCACAAGAACCTAAGAGGTAGATATCGATATTTTTAACCTGATTTTCTACTAAGACTAGAATTTATAAAATGTGCTCAATATAGAAAGAGGCAGAGCATAGGTTGTACATAGTCTGCCTGACACTGAGGCATTTGCTCTTCGTGGGAAAAATGGGCTCACTAGACTACCAAAACCCCATCCCTATTGCTTAACAAAAGTATTCCTTCTTATTAAATACAGCAGAGATGACTAGTTTTCTGCTTAACATCAGGATAGAAGGGTCTTCCACAGGTAAGGTGGCACATAGATCTTCCACTTATTCTGGCAAAAGTTTTGAGTTCAAACAATAAAAAAGCTTTTTTATTGATAACATTAAACTTACTGCCACCAGCTGCTTCCTTTTCTCACTGAGCATAGTCAGGTAGAGATTGATGAGCTCCAAGTAGGAGGTGGGCGTGGTGTAGTACCGTCTCCGGAGCTCTGCGTAATAGCGTTCTGCCATACTGGAGACACTTAGGTGAACGTTCACACACATGAGGGAAAGCTTTTCCTTCATTTCATCACTTCCAGTGTCAATATTTGAGAAAAATGTCTTTGATACAGAGAGAAGGGCTTCTCTGGGCCACTATAAATGAAGAAACAATTTAGAAAATCGGTTCCTCATTTCCATAATATATAATATCACAAATAAGAAAAATGTATATCTCTGGAGGACTTCTGGCCAAGATGGTGGTGTAGGTAGATACACTTTGCCTCCTCCCACAACCAGAAGAAGAACAATGATAAATTTTAAAACAACAATAACCAGAACTGCAAGAAAAATCAACTTTATGAAAGCCTGACAATGAAGGAGTTAAAAAAGAAACTTCATCTAGACAGATAGGAGGGGCAGAAACGGGCAGCTAGAGTGGAGAGGATATGTAGCAAGGCAGCAGCTGGAGGACGGGGGTGAGTGAGGTGGAGGCTGGTGGAGTAGGCGGTCCCACATTTGCATGCAGATAAACCAAGAGGAACAACTGGGGAGTGAGACAGACTGAGCAACTGAGGGTTCCAGCAGAGGTGGGAAAGGAAAGCCTCAAAACCTCTAATTGAAGAAAACCTACGGGGGTTGAGATGGCAGGAGAAACTCCCAGCCTCACAGGAGAGTTTGTTGGAGAGAACCACAGGGTCCTAGGATGTACACAAACCCACCCACCTAGGGATCAGCACAGAAGGGCCCAATTTGCTTGTGGGTAGGTAGTGGAGGAAGTGACTGAAAGCTGTCTGAGAGCTGAGCAAGTGGAATTTTTCCCTCTCAGTCTCCTCCCCCACATACAGTACAGCAATGCAGAAACGTGAGTTGCCCCACCCTGGAAAATACCTAAGTCTCTGCCCTTTACTGTGTAACAGGTGTGCCGAGACAAAAAAAAAAAAAAAAAAAAAAGGCCCAAATAAAAGAACAGATCATAGCTGCCAAAATAGAACTAAGTGAGGAAGAGACAGCCAACTTATAAGATGCAGAATTCAAAACACTGTTAATCAGGATGCTCACAGAAATGGTTTAATATGGTCACAGAATAAAGGAAAAAGTGAAGGCTATGAAAAGTGAATTAAAGGAAAACGTACAGGGAACCAACAGTGAAAGGACAGAAATGGGGACTCAATTCAACAATTTGGAACAAAAGGATGACATAAACATTCAAATGGAACAGAATGAAGAAACAAGAATTCAAAAAAATGAGGAGAGGCTTAGAAACCTCTGGGACAACTTTAAATGTTCCAACATCCGAATCATAGGGTTGCCAGAAGGAGAAGAGGAAGAACAAGAAATTGAACACTTATTTGAACAAATAATAAAGGAGAACTTCCCCAATTTGGCAAAGAAAATAGACTTTCAGGAAGTTCAGGGACTCTCTGAGCTTTATAAAAGCTTTATAAAAGCTTTATAAAAGCTAAGAGAGTCCCAAAGAAGTGGGACCCAAGGAGGAACACACCAGGAACACATCATAATGACACTAGCCAAGATGGAAGATAAGGAGAGAATCTTAAAAGCAGCAATAGAAAAGGAGGCAGTTACCTACAAAGGAGTTCCCATTAGACTATCAGCTGATTTCTCAAAAGAAACCTTACAGGCAAGAAGGGGCTGGAAAGAGGTATTCAAAGTCATGAAAGTCAAGGACCTCCATCCAAGATTATTCTATCCAGCAAAGCTATCATTTAGAATGGAAGGGAAGATGAAGTGCTTCTCAGATAAGGTCAAGTTCAAGGAGTTCATCATCACCAAGCCCTTATTGTATGAAATGTTAAAGGGGCTTATCTAAGAAAAAGAAGAAGATCAATAACTATGAACAGTAAAATGACAACAAACTCACAACTATCAACAACCAAACCTAAAAAAGCAAACACAGAAACAAAACGAACTAAGCAAACAACTGGAACAGGAACAGAATCACAGAAATGGAGATCACATGTAGGGTTATTAGCAGGGAGGGAGTGGGGGGTAGAATGGAGGAAAAGGTACAGGGAATAAGAAGCATAATTGGTAGGTACAAAATAGACAGCAGGAGGTTAAGAATAGGATAGGAAATGGAGAAGCCAAGAATTTATATGTACGACCCATGGCCATGAACTAAGGTGGGGGAATGATGGTGGAGGTGGGAAAGAGGGAGAAGGGTAATAAAGGGGAGAAAAAAATGGGACAACTGTAATAGCATAATCTGTAGAATATATTAAAAAAAGAAAAAATTGTAAATCTCTGGAACTTTTCCTTATCTTATCCCCTCTTTCACCTAGTTCACTCCCATTTATTTCTATGGTATTTAAGGAACTGAATGGCTGTGTTCATTAGAGGGGGTCTGGATCTGCATTTGCTGTCCTGGGCACAGTGTCTGGCACATAGGAATTGTTTGATAATTATTTGTTGATTAACAAATAAATGACTAGGTGTCTCTTGGATAATTCCATGAATAAAATCACATATATTACGATGACCTCATATGCTCAGTCTGTTTATTATGCCATTTGGACTTCAGGTCTATAATTATTATAATCACTGTCCTGCTCACCTGAACTCCCTTGTTCCTCCATTGTTTCTTTGAGCTCACCTGGACTTAGTCAAATGCAACTTTCTGTTACCTTATGCATGTGACTGTGCAGCTGAGAATGGCTGGAGAAAAACACAACCATGCTGACTGGCCTTACTTTACATTCATAGCAACTAGCTCGAGCGGGTTCTCAGTGCAGCCCACAAATTCTTCTATGTGTTCTAATGCATCCCTAACGTACTCTACTAAGTGAGCATTTTACACCCTGTACTACTTTCTCAGGCTGGTAACACTTCCTCTTTCCTCTCCATTCTCAGCTGACGACCTTGATCCTCACCTTCAGTGAGCTCCCATCCACTGAATCTTCCCATCTACCTGCATCTGTGCTCATACACTCTGTCCTCCTTCCTGTCACTCTGGGGTACGTTGTGCATGCTCTCTGCCCATGTCAATCCCTTCAGCGTGACTCAATTCCATCCTTTCTTGTCTACTCAAAGGCGTTGGTCCAACAATGCTTAACTCTGCCTGTTGCACCATCAATATATTTCTTTTTTCTGGATCATTTCCATCAGCACACACACATGTGCTCTTTGTGTTTCTCATTTAAAAATACTTTTCTCTTCACCACACACCCCCCTCTGGCTATTACCCACCTCTTGGTCTTCCTTTGGGAAAAACTTCTTAAAAGAGCTGGCAGTAGTCCCTCCTTATCTGTGGCAGATACTTTCCAAGACCCCCTTGGAGGACTATAACTGTGAATTGTACTGGACCCTATACATACTATGTCTTTTCCTTATACATACATACCTTTTCCCTTATAGGAAGCACTTTAATGGCTTCTCTTTGGCATATCCAAACTGCCAACATCAGTGTTATTGTGCTTTGGGGCCATGATTAAGTAAAATAAGGGTTACTTGAACATAAGCACTGTGATACCTTGACAGTGGATCTGTAACTGGGATGGCTACTAAGTGACTAATGGATGGGGAGCATATAGAGTGTGGATTTGCTGGACAAAGGGATGATTTATGTCTTGGGAAGGACAGAGCAGGGTGATGGGAGATTTCATCACACCACTTAGAATGGCATGCAATTTCAAACTTACTAATTATTTACTTCTGGAATTTTCCACTTAATATTTTTTGATTGATTGAGATTGACCCCAGGTAACTGAAACTGTGGAGGATGACAAGCGATGCTGTGACTAAGGGGGTGACACTGTGAATAAGGGGGAGCTACTTTACTCATTGCCTCTGATTCCACTTCTCTCTTCTCTTTTAAACCTTATCTCCCTTCGTTCCACTGAAACAGCTCTTGTCAAGATCACTGTTAACATCTACATTGCTAAATTCACTAGTCTCCTTTTTCTTTATGAATTCTGTTTGCCTTTGATAATTTTCATTGTACCCCTTGCATATGAGTGAATTCCTAGAAGGCTTTAAAGCTAATGCAATTTTACTCCTTCAAAATCAAGCAAGTCCAACTTCTCAAAGAGATATCCTGAGAAGTCACCAACCTGGACAAACCAGTCAATGGTGCAGCAGTTCACCAGGGATGGGAACATCCGGCATCGGGACCGGAAGGCCTCCCCTACAGGACTCATGCAGAGAACAATATGCAGCTTCTGACGGATTCTGCTAATAAAGTATTGAAACACCTGGCCAAAAAAAAAGACAATTTTTCCATTGAAATAACAATGAAGCAACAATGAAAGTAAGTGTTGGCTAATGCATCTGAGTCTACCAATATCAATTAAAAAATGTTAGTGAAGTGTCTGAATTATTTTAACATCCATTTCAACCCCTTTCTCTCATGCAGACTGAAAATGACATTTTGCAGACTCCTTTGTACCTAAGGTTCTGGATATGATGAAGGTCCTCCTCACCAGTGTGCTTTTAGCAAGACCCCTTGAATAATTAAAGAAAAGCAGTTATACAAGGTTTTGCTCTTGAGTAGAGGACCACTGGGGGAGAGAGACAGTGTGTAGGGCAGCAACTTTTGCAGGTGCAGAGTCTGGAAGAAGCGGTATGGACCTGGAGCCACCATCTACAGATGTGGCTCCTGCTGGAGGAGGTCACTGAGAGGATGTAACTGACGGTTGACCCCTGAGCTGGCCCCTTTCCCTTGTCCTTAGATTGGATGTTCTGCCCACTGTTCCCATGGTGGAAACCATTTCAAGGACAAATTCTTCAGAGAGCAACATGTTGTTGAGACTATCTGGACAATATACATGACTGAAACCAGTTAAGAACTCTATATAAACTTTTAAGATTCTGGTGGGCAGGTATGGAGATCTGCTCATCTTGCAGATGCCCAGGACCAACTGCTCCTATTTCAGCTGCTTCCTGATGGAGTGAAGGGTGCATGACTTTGGAGCTGAAGCAGCAGCCTGCTGAGTGGTTTAGGGCCTCCTGGCTCAGCAGGAACCGTGTAGCAGAACCAGCAGCTTCCTTGACCATGGACTTCTACAGTGTGCATTTCATATTCATTCCAAGGAATTCAGCCTGGAATCCCTTTCTTTGGACCTCCCAATGATTGTATGCATTGAATAAAGCCATTTCTCCTTATATTAGCTGAAGTCGACCCTGCTGTTTGTACCTATAAGCCCTGACCCAGCTGTGGAGGAAATTCTCATGAAAGGAAGGAGAAAACATGAGAAAGAATGGCCATAAAGTTAAAGAAGGTGTGGAAAGAAAAAAAGTGGGGCAAACAAATAACAGCATATGGAACCCAGAGAAGTGTTGGAGAAATGAAGTGGACAGCAGTTGTGTTGGAAGAGAGGGAAGGAGGGAGGGAGGGCGGGAGGGAGGGGGAGAGAGAGAGAGAGAGAGAATATGCATTTCTATTTCAGTTGTGCCATAATCTTGTTGTTAAGCAACGGAGGCGGGGCACTGAGAGCATGGGAAATAAATTTGTGTTTAAAGAAGGATAAGAGAATCTGTCCAGTTTGTACAAGACTATGGCCTCCATGGGGGCAGCAGGGTTTCTGCTTTCCATGTACTTCTCTGGGAGTCTGGTGAACCGATGCTTTGAATGCAGGGAATAAAATATCATGCATTACAAATGAAATCAATTGTATTAAGAAAGAAATTCTATCCACACACTCCTTAAGGAGATTTGTGGACTATTTTTTAAAAAGGCTAAAGCAAGAACTTTGTGTTTTATAAAACCATATAGCCACTCTCACACGTCTTACCTCATCCCTATTGCCCTCGGAAATTCCAACTTCTTTTGCTTTTGGTCTGGTGGCTGCTAAAACCTGCTCCAGTTCATCCTTTTCAAATAAATTAGGCACTTCACCTGAGTTCAAGATGTTGTTTATATCTTCTAGGAACTCTTCTACTACAATCTGTAGAAGAAAGCAGAGTAATCATTGTAACTCATTCAACCTTTACCCTCTTCTACCTACCCCCCTCCCTATTTCCCTCTTGTAATCAATATAGTGTTGTCTGTGTCTATGAGTTTTCTCCTGCTTAGTCCCTTCACTTTTTCCACTCAGCCTTCTACTCCCTTCACTTCTGACAGCTGCCAGTCTGTTCTCTGTATCTATGAGTCTTTCTATTTTGTAGTTAGTTTATTTTGTTCATTAGATTCCACATATAAGTGAAATCATATGGTAATTGTCTTTCTCTGACTGGCCTATTTCACTTAGCGTAATACTCATTAGGTTTATCCATGCTGTCACGAAAGGTAAGATTTCCTTCTTTTTAACAGTTCAGTAGTATTCCATTGTGTAAAGGTACCACTGCTTTTTATCCACTTATATACCAATGGGCACTTAGGATGCTTCCAAATCTTGGCTATTGTAAATAATGCTGCAATAAACATAGGGGTGTGTATATTCTTTTGAATTAGTTTTGGGTTTCTTTGGATATATTCCCAGAGGTGGAATTTCTGGGTCATAAAGCAGTTCCATTTTTTATTTTTTTGAGGAAACTCCATACTCTTTTCTACAGTGGCTGCACCAGTCTGCATTCCCACCAACAGTGCACTAGAGTTCCCTTTTCTCCACATCCTCGCCAGCGCTTGTTGTTTGTTGATTTATTGATGACAGACATTCTTACAGGTGTGAGGTGGTATCTCATTGTGGTTTCAATTTGTAGTCCTCTGATAATTAGTCTTACTTCTTTATAAATTTTTGGTAAAATTCACCAGTCAAGACATCTGGTCCTAGGCTTTTCTTCACTGGGAGATTTTTGATCACTGTTTCCCTCTCTTTACTAGTAATTTTTATGTTCAGATTTTCTATTTCTTCCTGATTCAGTCTTGGTAGGTAGTATGCTTTGAAGAACTTTCCATTTCCATTTCTGTAGGTTGTTTAGTTTGTTGGCGTATAGTTGGTCATAGTAGCTTCTTATTAATTTCTGTATTTCTGTTGTATCAGTTTTAATGTCTCTTCCATTTATAATTTTCTTTTAAAAATGTTTATGTATTTATGTATGTATGTGTGTGTGTATTTATTTTAAGGAAAGAGGAAGGGAGGGAGAAAGAGTGGGAGAGAAACATTAATGTGAAGGAGAAACATTGATTGGTTGCCTCTTGTAAGTACCTTGACAGGGGACCAAACTCCCAACCTAGGCATGTGCTCTGACTGCTAATTGAACCGGCAACCTTTTGCTTTGTGGGATGATGCCCAACCAAATGAGCCATACTGGTCAGTGCTCATTTATACTTTTCTTTATTTGAGTCTTCTTTTTTTTCTTGGTCGGTATAGCCAAAGGTTTGTTAATCTTTTCAAAGAATCAACTGTTAGTTTGGTTAATCTGTTCTATTGTTTTCCTGCTATTTTATTTATTTTTAGTCTATATTTTCTTTCTTCTGCTAACTTTGGGCTCAGTTTGTTCTTTCTCTGGTTCCTTGAAGTGTAGAGTTAGGTTGTTTATTTGAGATTTTTTTTTGTTTCTTAATATGTGTTTATTGCTATACACTTCTTAGAACTGTTTTTGCTGTATCCCATAAATTTGCCATATTTTATTTCCATTTTGTTTGTCTCTATGCTATCACAGTTGTCCCAATATTTCCCTTTTGGTCCCTCTTACATGGTACCCCCATTCTGTTCAGCAATCCCCCCATCTGTTCATGTCCATGGGTCATGCATATAAGTTCTTTGGCTTCTCCATTTCCTATACTGTTCTTAACAACCCTCTGTCTATTTTGTACCTACCAATTATGCTTGTTATTCCCTGTACCTTTTCTCCCATTCTATCACCTCTCCCTCCCACTGATAACCCTCCATGTGATATCCATATTTATGATTCTGTTCCTGTTCTGTTTGTTTGCTTAGTTTGTTTTTTAGATATAGTTGTTGATAGTTGTGAATTTCTTGTCATTTTAATGTTCATAATTTTAAACTTCTTTTTTTGTTATATATTTCCCTTTAACATTTCATATAATAATGGCTTGGTGATGATGAACTCCCTTAGTCTTACCTTGACTGGGAAGCACTTTATCTGCCCTTCAATTCTAAATGATAGCTTTGCTGGATAGAGTAATTTAGGTTGCAGGTGCTTGCTTTTCATTACTTTGAATACTTCTGGCCAGTCCCTTCTAGACTGTAAAGTTTCTTTTGAGAAATCAGCTGACAGTATTATGGGAACTCCTTTGTAGGTGACTCTTTGCTTTTATCTTGCTGCTTTTAAGAGTCTCTCTTTATCTTTAACCCTTGGCATTTCAGTTATGATGTGTCTTGGTGTGTTCCCCTTTGGGTCCAACTTGTTTAGGACTCTCTGTGCTTCCTGGACTTGTATGTCTATTTCTTTCACCAAATTAGGGACATTTTCTTTCATTATTTTTTCAAATAAGTTTTCAGTTTCTTGCTCTTCTTCTCTTGCTGGCACCCAATAGGGTGGCATCCAACACCCTATTATTTGGGTGTTGGTACATTTGGAGATGAACCAGAGGTTCCTTGTATTATCCTCATTTCTTTGAATTCTTTTTTCTTTTTGCTGTTCTGATTGAATGCTTTTTTCTTCCTTATGTTCCAAATAATTAATTTGATTCTTGGCTTCATCCCCTCCACTGTTAGTTCCCTGTAGATTTGTATTTATTTCACTTAATTTATTTTAATTCACTTCATTTCTGCCTGGGTCTTTTTTATACTGTTGAAGCACCCAATGAGTTCCTTGATCATCCTCATAACCAGTGTTTTTAACTCTGCATCTGATAGATTGCATATCTCCATTTTGTTTAGTTTTTTTTTTTTCCCTGGAGTTTTGTTCTCTTCTGTCATTTGGACCCTGTTTCTTTGTCTCCTCATTTTGGCAGCTTCTCTGTGTATTAGGTAGAGCTGCTTTGAACCTGTTAGTATTGTGTTCTATTGTAGAAAAGGCACCTGTAAGTTGTATGGGGTGGAGCCTTAAGTAATCGCCATGGGGCGCGTAACTCATGTCACTGGTCTGTGGCTCTATGTGCAGGAGGGTTTAGAAACGGGACAATGCTGATGTCTGGTGTCTCAAAACCTGCCTGGGATGAAGCTGTCTCCTGGCACTCACCCATTTGCCAGTCACTTCACTTCTTCCCCATATGGCATGGGTACTCTTCCAGCTGTTGCCTTCCAGCTGAATGCCAGAGGGGGTGTGTCTGCGTAAGTCCTAAGACTGTTGAAAGCCCTTTAAGAGGAGTCTCCTGGTAATTCTGCAGTTTCTTCTTCAGCCTCAACCCCCAACCCCCACTTTTTAGTCAGAAGTTATAGGGACTTATCTTCCTGACACTGGAACCCTGGGCTGGGTGGTCTGGTCTGGGGCTGGGATCCCTCACTCCCGAGACCCCTCCTGATTTTTATCTCCCACGCATGAATGTGGGACTGCCCCTTCAGTCTCTATGCCTCTCCGTGCCACTTCCCATCTCCATGCCTCTCTACCTCTCTGAGTGTCTCTACATCTTCACCCTCCTGCCCATCTGGATGAATGTGGATTTTTAAAATCCTTGGTTGTTGGACTTCCATAGAGCTCAATTTTCTGATGAATCTGGGCGATACTTGTTTTGAAGTCTAGTTTAAATTTTGCTGTAGTTGTGTGAGTAGGCAAAGCATGTTAACCTATGCCTCCATGTTCTAGATACTTTTAAAATTACCCCTTAATTTCTTCTTTGATTCATTGGCTAATCAGGAGAATGTTTTGTACTTTCCATGTATTCATGTATTTTTCAGTTTTCCTCTTGTTATTGATTTGTAGTTTTATGCCATTGTGTCAGAGAAGATACTTGGCATGATTTCAATCTTCTTGAACTTGCTGACTTGTTTTTTGGCCTAATATATGGTCTAGCTTATAAAATGTTCCATGTGTATTTGGAAAGAATGTGTATTCTTTTCCTTTTGGATATAACATTCTGCATATGTATGTTAAATCCATTTGATCTATCAGTGGTTTCCTTGGTAATTCTCTTTCTGGATAATCTAGCCATTGTGAGAGTGGGGTATTCAAGTCCTCAATTATTACTGTATTACTGTTTATTTCTCTTTTAGCTATGTAATTCGATGTATATATTTCACTGGTTCATTTTTGGATGTATAAATATGTATATTTACATAATCTTGATGGATTTACTCCTTTATCATGTAATGACTTTTTTAAAACCATTTTTAGTTTAAAGACTACTTTGTCTAAGTATAGCTACTTCTTCTTTTGGATGCCATTGAAATATCTTTTTTATCCCTTCACCCTCAGTCTTTGCATATCTTCAAGGCTAACGTGAGTCTCTTGCAGGTAGCATATCTCGAATCTTGTTTTTTTGCTGTTGTTGTTGATGATGATTTTAATCCACTTAGCCATTCTTTGTCTATTGACTGGGGAATTTAAACCATTTATATTTAAGTAATTATTGAGAGATAAGAACCTACTATAGATATTCTGTTAATTGTCTTCTGGATGCTTTGTAGATACATTGTTCTTGCTTTGTGTCCTGCTGGTTTTTGTGTGTTTTGACACCTTTTGATATCAGTATGCTTTGACTTCTTTATCATATTCTTTTGTTTAATTACTATAGGTTATTCCCTTGTGGTTACCTTGAGGCTTACATGAAATATTTTAAAATGATATTGCTCTGTTTTCAACTGATAACAACTTAACTTCAACAGCATTAATAAACTTTACACTTTTAATTCTCCTCCTCTCACATTTTAGGTCAGTGATGCTACAGTCCACATTTTATTTATTTATTTATTTATTTATTTATTTATTTATACATTTTCCCAATGACCAATAATGTTGAACATCTTTTTTAAAAATATATTTTATTGATTATGCTATTACAGTTGTAGCATAATCAATAAAATATATTCCCCCCCTTCACTTCCCTCCACCCTGCACACCCTCTCCCACCCACATTCCCCCTCTTTAGTTCATGTCCATGGGTCATACATATAAGTTCCTTGGCTTCTACATCTCCCATACTATTCTTACCCTCCCCTTGTCTACTTTCTACCTACCATCTATGCTACTTATTCTCTGTACCTTTTCCCCCTCTCTCCTCTTCCCACTCCCCTGTTGCTAACCCTCCATGTGATCTCCATTTCTGTGATTCTGTTCCTATTCTAAATGTTAGTTTAGTTTGTTTTTGTTTTTGTTTTAGGTGTGGTTGTTAAATTGTGAGTTTGCTGTCATTTTACTGTACATATTTTTTATCTTATTTTTCTTAGATAAATCCCTTTAGCATTTCATATAAAAAGGGCTTGGTAATGATGAATTCCTTTAACTTGCCCTTATCTGAGAAGCATTGTATCTGTCCTTCCATTCTAAATGAAAGCTTTGCTGGATAGAGCAATCTCGGATGTAGGTCCTTGACTTTCATAACTTGGAATACTTCTTTCCAGCCCCTTCTTGCCTGCAAGCTTTCTTTTGAGAAATCAGGTGACAGTCTTATGGACACTCCTTTGTAGGTAACTGTCTCCTTTTGTTTTGCTGCTTTTAAGATTCTCTCCTTATCTTTAATCTTGGCTAAGGTAATTATGATGTGCCTTGGTGTGTTCCTCCTTGCGCCCAACTTCTTTGGGACTCTCTGAGCTTCCTGGACTTCCTGGAAGTCTATTTCCTTTGCTAGAATGGGGGAAGTTCTCCTTTATTATTTGTTCAAATAAGTTTTGAATTTCTTGGTCTTCCTGTTCTCCTTCTGGCACCCTTATGATTCGGATGTTGAAATGTTTAAAGATGTCCTGGAGGTTCCTAAGCCTCTCCTCATTTTTTTGAATTCTTGTTTCTTCATTCTTTTCTGATTGGATGTTTCTTTCTCCCTTTTGGTCCACACCATTGATGTGAGTCCCAGTTTCCTTCCCATCACTATTGGTTCCCTGTGCATTTTCCTTCATTTCAGTTAGTATAGCCTTCAGTTTTTCATCTAATTTGCGACCAAATTCAACCGAATCTGTGAGCATTCTGATTACCAGTGTTTTGAAGTGTGCATCTGATAGGTTGGCTATACTTATTGCTTTGTTGTATTTTTACTGGAGATTTGATTTGTTCTTTTATTTGGGCCATTCTTTTGTTTTGACACACATGTTACATAGTGAGGGGCAGAGCCTTAGGTGTTCACCAGGGTGGGGCAATGCAGTCACTGTGTTGTGACGCTGTATGTGGGGCAGGGGCCCGAGAGGGAACAATGGCTCTTGCTCTGCTCTCTGCTGGATTTCAGTCACTTCTCCTGCTTTCCCCAAGCAAATTGGGCCCTTCTGGTGCTGATTCCCAGGTGGGTGGGTTCGTGTACATTCTTGGACCCTGTGGGTCTCTCCAACTAACTCTCCTGTGGAGCTGGGAGTTTCTCCTGCTGCTGCCTCAACCCCCACAGGTGTTTTCAATTGGTGTTTTGAGGCTTTATTTCCTTGTGCTGGGATCCTGGGATGTGTTGTCTGTCTCACTCCCTCGGTTTGCCTGGTTTATCTGAGCACGAATGTGGGACCAGCTGGTCCGCCAGCTGCCTTGTGTGCCACTCCCCTCTATGATCCGCCACCTCATGGGATCTACCAGCCACTGCCTTGCCACAAGTCCTCTCTGCTTGGCTGCCTGATTCTGCCCCTCCTGCTGGTCTGGATGAATGTGTCTACTTTAACTCCTTGGTTATCGGACTTCCATACAGTTCAATTTTCTGTCAGTACTGGTTATTTTTTGTTTCTAAATTGTTATTGTCCTAATTTGGGTTGTGTGAGGAGGCATAGTATGTCTACCTACACCTCCATCTTGGCGTAAGTCCCCTATAAATCCTATTTTAATTTTAAAGTTAATTTAACCCTAAAACATAGCTGTTATTTTTTCCTTTTCTTGAGTAAATTCTATTTCCTTAATTGATTTCACCTAAGAAATTACTCTTATATTTACCTCTGCAGAAACAGTTTATTACCTTCTGCTATCTACATCCTTTCCCTCAAAGAAAAGTTAAAACCTTTCTCATTCCCTTAACTTTTGATCAATATATACTTACTTAGAATTTAAAGGGTGACACAATAGTTGGTAAGATAAATAAAAATGTGTTATAAAAGTCTTTTATAAGATCCAGGAAATTTGTTGTCAGAGGTAACAAGTGCCTGAACTGCATCATACAAACTATTCAAGCATGTGCATGATTGTAACACTCATACTTTCTTGTTCTTACCCTTTGGTTATTGAATATGTACCTGTGTGTCCGTGAAGAGGAAAACCATATCCTTGTCATCTACACCAGCCAGTTTGTACAACTTCCTAAGGTCTTCATGGAAACTATCATAATTATACCCCCGACTCAGTTCAATCTGCATACATTTGTAACCGCATATATGAGCTGCAAGCCTCGTAAGAGACTGCTTTCCTGTGCCTCCTACGCCAACAAGCAGGGCGTTGCCTCTTTCCTGACGGATCATGCGGGCAATTCTGCAAGAAGCAATGTGGAGAAAGATTTATTTCAAGTATACAGATGTGGCTTCTTCTCAGAGGGCCTGCCCCAGTGGGGAAGGCTGGTGGCCAGCCAAGTGTCATTCCTGGCAAAAGGCCACAAGAAAGAGCAGGATATTTCTGAGGTTTACAGTTGGTTTTCCTCCTATCTATCTCGCCTCCATTTCCTATAGGCTGTTAGCCTTGGTCATGAAAATTTAGAGGAAAGTAAATCTCTTCATCCTTCTTCAAGATGTGAAAGAATTTGTCAGGAGTCCTGGCTGGTCTAGGCCATTACTTATGTTAACCATTTTATTGGCAAGCCCAGATCTCCATTTATAAGGATGAGCAAGAAAAAAAAAAATCATTGGACCTAGGAAAAGACATCTCAAATGAATTTACTATGAGATATCAACAAAATTTTAGAAAATTTTCTGATTCAGAAAATTTCAGAGAAGTAAAATTTTCATTTTACTTTACCTATTCAATTTTCTGATTCTTGTTAACAAGAATTTAAACAAAATTGAAATTGTGATATTAAAGTTAGCAGTCAGAAGCAGTAATAAAATCCAAGTTTAGAAAAAAATATTATATGCAGATGCAAAAACATGACCACCAAATCGAAAACCTTAATAGAAGATGAGCCTTGCAATTAGGATACTGTAGAAAATTGAATGGGTGAAGTAAAAAACAAACTCAAGGAACTTACCCAGAACTCAGAAAAAAGGTTAACGATATTAAAATGACAAGAGAAAATGGAAGATAATAGGACAGACCTGGGAGAAACAGGTGGGACACCAGCAAACAGACAATAGGAATTACGGAAGGAGAGACAAGAGGGCATAGAGTTGGGTACAACAGTGACTGAAACAGAAGGAAAAAACCATCAGAGCTGAGCCCACACATCCGAAGATGTCATTGAGGGCAGGAAAAAACCAAAAAACAAAGAGGAGAGGCAAAACACAAAATATTTTCTAGGAGATATATAAGTATAAAATAAAATGTGTGTATATGTGTGTATGTGTGCATATCTGGATCTATTTCATACATATAGACATTTCTACTTCACATGCGTATGAAGTAGAAATCTATGTTAGACATAACTGAAACGTTCGTGAACATTTAAAGAGCAGATGTAATAGATTATTACCAAAGGGACCGGTGAGTCCCCTTTCTGAGGGCTCACTTTAATATCACAATTTCAGTTCTGCTTAAATTCTTGTTGTTAACATGAATCAGAAAATTTTCTAAAGTTTTGTTGAGGGGCCTCAGGCATCTATTTTACAAGATGTCATTTCACAACGCAATAGTTACAGAAGGCAAACTATTGCTCAGAGAGTAAGCTATCTGCCAACCTGTCTTAAAAGAGTCCTTGAAAATATATAGAGAGGTATGAATAAAATTTTAAAAACTCAAGAAAGGGGAAAAGATTTCAGTGTAAAAGTGAGCAGTATATATGAAAGTCAAGTCCATATACTATTATTAAGATAATAAAAAAGTAATGTCAATACATTTTTCTTTAAAAAGATACAAATGTAAATCCAATTTCTTTTTTTAAATTATTATTGCCATTATCTACAATCTCAGACTGAGTCATCAGGGAGTAAGAAATCTTGGGAGAAATAGAAAAGAAGTTTAATTTTTCTCTTTTATAGGAAGTTTATCTATCTATCTAGTTTTATTCATGATGCTGATAATTAGAGAAAAGAAATTGAAATTATTTGAAAAGGATAATGGCTCACTATATTTTTAAATTATGAAAGTAAAATGTGGTCACCGTACCTGGTGAGAGCAACTATTGCTGTCCCCAAACACCTGTAAGCTCCATCATGAGGGCCAGGGTGCTGTGCTGCTCTCTATGGGAACAGTGCGTAGCACATAGTAGGGGCTTCATACATCTTTGTGAAATGAATTTATGTCCATTGACTTGTATGTGTGTGTTTACAAAATGGAATTAAACTACACATTTTGTTTGTGATTGTTTTGCTACATGATACATCACAGACCATTTCAAGCTAGAAAATACAGCAATAGGTATACCATGGTTTACTCAGCCAGTTACCTAGTGATGAACATTTAGGTTTTTTTAATGTTTTGTTAATATATTAACAATATTAAAAAACATACCTTATAACTGCAAATAGAATCCTTTCAGAGTGTGTATGAGAGAGAGAGAGAGAGAGAGAGAGAGAGAGAGAGAGAGAGATGGAGACCATGAAACATAAAGAGATTGCATTAAAAGCAAACAGAATGAATTAGGATGGCATAAATGTGGCTGTTGAAGCCATGTTTTAAAATAAGATTTAATTAATTACACAGGATTGTAGAGGCAAATGTGTTAAAGGCACAATGTTTAACTACATGTGCCATGATACAATTTGAAAAAATACATGCTTATGAATATATTTGGAAACACCATACAATTTTAACAGTAGTTGTCTCTGGGTGAGGGGGTAGAATTATAAATAAAGCTTTTCTAAATTTCTGTAGTGAGTGTGTTTAGCACATGATCAGAAAAATAATTAATATTTTTAAAAAGAAAAGAAAGTAGATATATGTAGGCCTTATAGAAACTATAAAAATGCCTTCTTTATGCAATAGTTACATCATTAAAAAGATCTTGGTAATATGAAATTTTAGAAATAAAATTATATTTATATGAAAAAGGAGACCTGTCATTTCTTATTCTAAATATAAAATTCAGTACATTTTTTACCAAATAATCTGTATTGAAGTACTCAACTTCTAGACACCTTAAAAACTGTGACTTAGAGAACATGGGTTAAATAGCCCTAAGTGCCCTCACCATGGGGGGCGGGGGATGGGATAGGAGCTGTGTAGCCTGAGCACAGAATGGGGGTCTATATAAGGACTTATCAGAAAATGCTCCTCCAGGACAAAGCACAGACTCCTAGGTCATTATTCAAGATCTTTTCAAATAGAACCGAACATTCAAATTTGTCTCCACCCACTTCACACCCTCTCCTGCCCCTCAAGTGTCTGCTCTTTCTCCGCCCAGACTTGGTGACAATGCTTTGCATAGCGCAGGTGTCAGTGAACACTGGCCTGTGAGCCAAACCCTGCCTACTGACCATTGCTTTTTGATTTGGGTTTTTTCTTTGAATTTTTAACTATGAGCTAAAAATGATTTTTAGATTTTTAACTGGTTGACAAAAAAGTAATATGATATATGAAAACCTTATGACATTCTAATACTAGCTCCATAAACAAAGTTTTATTGGAACATTGACATGCTCATCCATTCACTTATTGAAGGTGGCTGCTTTTGTGTTAGAACGGCAGAGCTGAGTAGTTGCAACAGGGGCAGCATGACCTGCAGAGCCTAAAATATTTGTCGTCTGGCTCTTTACAAAGAGGGTCATGGGCTCCTTTCCCTCGTACCCTTTGCCAACTCCTCCCCCTGAGCAGCTAAGCCCCAGAGACACCATTCTCGTTGCTCCGTCTCTATCGCAACGCACTGGTGTTCTGCAGTGGAGGGAGTACTGAATATCACAGAAATCTTGTAGGTAATGTTACTCTTTCATTGCTTAATTTATTGTACATTACAGTAATTTGCTATTTTCACCAGAAATTATTGGAAACAAATGATTTGTCCATTCTGCTTCCTGGTTTTATTTTTTCGGTCAACTTATGTATGTCAGTGGATAGCAAAGTCCCTCCATTTTTAAGAGTCCTCTAAAGTTACATTTTCTCTACTGTAGAAGGAGGAGATGGGTCTCCTACATAGTACCTTACATTTTCATGGAATTTATTGGTTTGCAAAACCATACAGGTTTCAAGTGTTCAACTCAGTAAAACATCATCTGCACACTGCGCTGTGCACCCATCGCCCTAAGCAAAGTCTCTTTCTGTCCCCATCTCCTCCTTTGCCCAACTCCGCCTAGCCCCCTTATATTTTAATGGAGAAATCTGTTCTGTCATTCTTGTAATGTGGTGACACGTTTGGGAGCATGTGATGGGTAAACCACCTGGTGCAAACTGCTCTTTGAAAGCGCAGGCCTGAAGTAAAAAAATATATTTTTTCTCAGATGGGAAGGCCTTTATCCCATTATCTTCTGGGGTGGGGGTAGCAGAGAACTTAAACTAAAATGTCATCAACAAATATAAATATAGTATTTGCTCAATCACTTAATATTTAGTAATTGCCCCAACACTCACATCCATAATAAAGTCTTTCCATGGCTAATCAGCAGTGGGTGATTAAAAGCCCCTACTTATGACAAATAGAAATTTCTTTTCTCTAATTCCTAACTACTAATCCTCTCTAGAAAAATAGAAAACACATCGACATCATTATTCACATGGCTGTCCTTTGCGTATCTGAAAACCAAACCTCCCCCATTCAACAAATGGCTTTTGGTTTCCTCCTGTAATATTTTAAGCATATCTTGAGTAACCTGGTGATATTCTTTCACAGAAGAAAGAAAGATTATAAATAGAATTAAGCCGACTTCGCCTATCACCTGGTCTCTTCTCCAGGAAGTCTCTCTGATCAGAGTGCTGCCGTTAGGTTTTTCTTTCAGGCTGAGGGGCTGTCTGAGCTATGATATAAGAATTGTCAGGAGATGGCTTGTGGGTATGTTGAGGGGGGGACAGATGGGAAGCAAGTGGTGTTTTGACAACCCAGTGACGAACTATTGTGTAACACCAGAGCTGTGACAAGCAAATTCGTGACTTAGAGTTAATTAAACAGCAGAAATACAGGAAAGGTGAAAGACTTGGTTTGCTTATGGGTTATAAAAAGAAAATCCTGGGGATTTAATTGTCAGTCATAACAAGGTGCAACGTTAAAATGTAGTTGACAAGGGAAGAAAACAAAGCCATTAAAATCTTGCTGCGGTACCAGCCCCTGGGAAATCTTATCCTCACACACGTTTACACTGCTTATTCCACAGAGTACGCTCTCAAATCAGGGTATCTCATTCTGAGGGGAACAATGAAAAATGATAAATTGCTCAGTACGTTGAAGGGTGGAAATAATCTCTACCAGGCCATAGTGAAAGATGTGGGGTAATTATACCTGGGGAAGATAAAGCTAACAGGAGTCTGGTTACGATTTTCAAGCATTTGGAGGATGGTTATGAAACAGGGTAGATTCATTTCAGGTGCAGGCACCTGTGGCCGAGTTAGAGTCGAGGCCCTGGATGCAATGTCAGGCCTACCGCTCGCTAGCCAGAGGAGTTTTGAACAACTTCCTAATTTCTCTGCGGCGCACAGTATTGTCCAAATGTGGCTGCAAAATGTTGCTAGTCCTGATTGGCTTTTGACCCTATCAAGAGATAGAGTCTCTGATCCTTTCTTGTGAACCTGGGTGGACCTGTATGACTCTGCTGACTAACAGAACATGGTAGAAGTGAAGCCATGTGACTCCAAAAGCTAAGTTGTGAAAGGCCATTTGGTGTCTGCCTGGTTTGCAGATATTCGGACTGGATACCTAAGTGTCAGAGATGTTCTTCAAAGCAGGGCTCCCCAACCCCCAGGCCACGGAGCGGTACCAGTCCATGGCCCATTAGGAATGGGCTACACAGCGGGAAGTAAGTGGCAGGTGGGGAAGTGATGAAGCTACATCTGTATTTACAGCTGCTCCCCATTGCTCACGTTACTGCCTGAGCTCCACCCCCTGTCAGATCAGCTGTAGCAATAGATTCTCATAGGAGCACAAATCCTGCTGTGAACCGCACATGTGAGAGAGCTAGGTTCTAGGTTGCGCACTCCTTGTGACAATCTAATGCCTGATGATCTGAAGTGGAGCTAGGCAGTGATGCTAGTGCTGGGGAGGAGCGGCTGCACATTCAGATTAGCATTAGCAGAGAGGTTTGGCTGCACAGAGACCATAACAAATCAACTGCTTGCAGGGTCATATCAAAATCCCGTCAGTGAGTAGCAAGTGACAAGCATGTGGTAAGTGAGCTGATGTACTTCAGTTGTACAGCTGCACCTGGTGGCAGGCTTTAAGTCAGAATCTGACACTTATTTTAATCTGCATGAGGCCTGCCCATTATTTTATTTACCACTTCTGTCCACGCCTCTTTTCCACACTGCCCACTTGTCTCAGTCACAGTTTTGGCAAGCCTACATGCTAACCCTAGCCAAAATGAGTGAAAAACAAACATTGCTGGAAAGCTTCCTTGAAAAGGAAGTAATAAGACAACAGAAGACTCTAAGGCTGCCAACAAAAAGAAAACTGAATTTAAAAGTAAATACGAAGAGTCCTACTTAGGTTATGGGTTCATTGCAACAGGTGACTCACATTCTCCAAGCCTACTTTCTGTAATATGTGGTGCTGGCTATCCAACGAAGCCATGGAACCTTCAAGAGTGCTTCACCACATGGAGGCCAAGCACCCTGCATTAAAAGACAGGCCTTTGGAGTTTTTCAAAAGAAAAAAAAATGTGAATATGAAGAACAGAAGCAATTATTGAAGGCCACCACTTCATCAAATGTGTCTGCACTGAGAGCATCATTCTTAGTGGCTAAACACATTGCTAAAGCGAAGAAACCCTTCACTGTCGGTGAAGAGCTGCTGCTGCTGAGGACATTTGTCGGGAACTTTCAGGAGAGGCTGCAGTTCAAAAGGTGGCATGTGTTCCTCTTTTGCCTCCTGCCATAACTAGATGAACTGATGAAACAGCAGAGGATACTGAGGCACAATTGTTAGAGAGGATTAATGGGTCACCGTGGTACGCAATCCAGGTATGTTGACAGCAAGGCAAAAATACTTGTTTTGTGTGATATATTTTTCAGGAGGATGTGCATGAGGATATGTGATGTGCATTTTTGTTGCCAACCAACACCACGGCTGCAGCACTATTCAGGTCTTCAATATCATGAAGACTGAACTGGTCGTTTTGTGTCAGTATATGCACGGATGGAGAGGATGCCATGACTGGCCGGCTTTCTGGTTTCACTACTCAGGTCAAAGAGGTCACTTCTGAATGGGAGTCAATGCACTGTGTCATCCATAGAGAAATGCTGGCTAGCTGAAAAATGTCACCTGAACTTAACAATGTTTTGCAAGATGTTATTAAAATGACCAGCCACATTAAAGTACATGCCCTTAACTCACATCTGTTCACACAGCTCTGTGAGGAGATGGACACAGAACACACATGTGTCATACACAGAAGTGAGATGCCTTTCTAAAGGTAGATCACTGGTCAGAGTTTTTGAGTTACAAGAGCCACTTGAGAGATTTCTTTTAGAAAAACAAGTTGCCACTGGCAGCACATTTCAGCGAGGCAGAATGGGTTGCAAGACTTGCTTACCTGTGTGACATATTCAACCTGCTCAATGAACTCAATCTGTCACTTCAGGGGAGAATCACAACTGTGTTCAAGTCGGCAGAGAAAGTGGCTGCATTCAAAGCCGAGCTGGCATTATGGGGGTGACAAATGAACGCTGGGATTTTCCAGATGTTTCAAACATTAGTAGAGAATTTGAAAGAGGCTGAGCCAGGGCCTTCTTTCTCCCAGCTGGGTCATGACCACCTATCTCAGCTTTCAAAAGAGTTTGAGCATTGCTTTCCAACCACAAACGACCCTGAACTGGGAAGGATTGGATCTGCGACCCATTTGTGAACAAGCCAGGTGAACTGATTTTGTCTGTACTAGAAGAGGATCAACAGCTTGAGACTGCAAACGATGGTGGCCTTAAAAGTATGTTTGAGACAACTTCAAATCTCCATATGTTCTGGGTTAAAGTCAAGGCAGAATATCCTGATATTGCCACAAAAGCACTGAAAAGCCTGATTCTATTTCCAATATCCTATTTTTGCGAAGCAGGGTTTTCTGCAGTAACAGCAACCAAAACAAGATTACGGAGTAGACTGGTCATAAGCAACACACTTTGGGTTGCACTGTCTCCCATCACCCCCAGAAGGGACTGTCTAGTTGCAGGAAAACAAGCTCAGGGCTCCCACTGATTCTGCATTATGGTGAGTTGCATAATTATTTCATTATATATTACGATGTTGTAATAATGGAAATAAAATGCATAATAAATGTAATGTGCTTGAATCATCCCCAAGCCATGCTCCCTGCCCTTAGTCCATGGAAGAATTGTCTTCCACAAAACCGGTCTCTGGTGCTGAAATGGTTGGGGACCACTGCCTCAAAGGATACTTGCAACGGATAAAAGTCAGACTCATAAGCAGATGGAATCTACGATCCTGCATTCAACTTGTTTTTCTATAATCTTGAACCGCTCCTTCTGTAGGCATGGATATAATCAGCCTTATTACACTGTACATGTATCTCTGTGAACATCTTAGACCCTTTCTTGTAATGATCCAGAGTATTAAAAACAGGTAGAAAACAATCTGCTAAGATTTAGCAAAAATAGTAACCCTAAAAAAAAAAGTAACCCTGAGTGGATTCCACAGAAAGTTCATGCATTTATATTTAAAATATATCAAAAATAAGTTTAGCAAGATTTGGTATAGACTTTGTCTATCTAGTAATCTATGTAAAGGGTTTTGTACAACTTAATCTTACCTTTTAATACAAAAGAAATTAGATCAATGCATTATTGGGCATCTTATAGCACTCTACCTTGAAACGTGTTCTATAGCATCCTGGAAGAACACCAACTTTACTTCTTTGGGATTTATAAGGTTATAATCATCAAGGTAGTCCTGTAGAACATTTGCAATTTTCTCCATATCAGGCATGTCATCATAAATCCGATCAGACTTGTCTGCTCCAAACTATGAAATGATTTATGGGAGAAGAAACAAGTTGAATCAATTCTGAGATTATATATATATATATACACACACACACACACATACATATATATGAAACATACATGACCCTAGGAGGGAACATTATTTTATTTATGTTGCTATTTAGTCATCTGCTTACATATATGCTGGGAGGGCTTTCAAAACAAGGAAATAGGGACAAATAAAGTGCAGATTTTCATGGATAAGTGAAAGTCCACTTCATCTAACTTCTTTAAGTGGTACATTTTAATTTCAATTTTGTTTGCAATAAAATTTACAGAGGAGCCCAGAAATAGGTTTTATATTGTTCTTATTTACCTTACTCTGGTTTCATAATTTTGCTCTTAGGCTGTTGACATAAGTAAAACTAAATGGGTTCAAAGTCATGCAAGCAGACTGCTGTGGTTGTAAAAACTCATGTCAGAATTGCATGTAGTTTTTACACAGCAGTCCTCTAATTAAACACATCACTGAGGATGAAATGCAGTACAGACCATAGGGAACCGAGGTCTTGTTTGGACCTGTTGATGATGCCTTTTCTTTGCCGTAGCAACCACCCTGGGGGGATTTTTATTTGGAAACTTTGACTACAGTGCATGTAGGCAATGCAAGAAGAGCCCATCTTTTCCTTTGCTTTATTCCCCCATTAGATAACAATGTCACTGGAAACACACAGGAAATATAATCACCACCTCAAAGCAAATTTTGGACTTTGTGTTTAATAAAATAAATTGTTTATGTTTTTCATCTGTCAGGGTTTAGCAGAGGGGTGAGGCATCGCATACACATACTATGAAGATGAGGCCATTCCTGTGTTTTATCAGCATCAATGGAGAGCCTGATTTGTACCTAGCTCTGTGCCGGGATTTAGGGTGACCGAAGCAGACACAGCTCTTCCCTCTCACAGACACTAGGAATGTTGAACCCAAATAAGAGTCAACTTGTGAAACAAGACATCTGTCTGTCAACAGAGATAGGGTGGTTAGATGGAAGACTTATTCTAGGCAGGTCGAGAGGGTAAAATTAGGGCCCAGGTGTGGATGTTGTTGGAGTGACAGATGAGGAACTGAATACAAGGAAGATTTTGCTGCTAATTAGAGCTACTCTGAAATGAAGAGGGCGGCACTGCTCACAGTGAGCTTCCCATCGCTGGAAGCCTCGCAGTGGAGGCTGCACAGGCCCCTGCAATATGGTAAGTGGCAGTCCCTGCTGAGCTTAGAGACTAAGCCTCCTTACACACCGAATACCTGATGGGTCTCTGATTCAACTGTTATCAAAATGAATGTAGCTAGATCAGGGGTCAGCAATACTTTTCTTTAAAGGGCCAGATAGTAAATATTTCAGGCTCTGCAGACCTTATAATCTGTACTCTGTCCTGTAATGAGAAAGTAACCATGTAAATAGCGCACTGTCAAGTGGAATTTCGTGGCTGTGTTCGTATAGAACTTTACAAAAATGGGCAGAAGGCAGATTTGGATGATGGGCCATAGTTTGCTGATCCCTCCTCTAGATCTTTAATCTCCACATGTGCAGAGTTCTTGTAGAATGTGACCCTGAACCTTGTGATCTTCAAATTATAAGGATTATAATCACAATATTCATATCATTGTAATCTTCAAATGTAGTCATTAGAACACACTTGCCTTAATGAAATCTCCAAATATGATGGGCTTAGTCAAAAAGTATTCCAAGCCAATTGCAATTCCAAAGTGTTTGTCTGTTCAAAAACCAAAATCAATTTTAATATAATGAAAAGATTAAATCCAATGTTTTAATAATAAATATACAGGATAATATTAGATTTTACTTAGAAACCTTAAGTATTATAAATAAAACTGAGAGAAAACCATGTTAATACTGTACCACTTTAGTTTGGTTGATAGTCTTCCAGATTTAAAAGTAAGCATACTTAATAGTGATAAGCATTTTATTAATAGATATTGAATACATATTAATAAGAAATACTTTAGAAATATCCTGGCTTCTTATCAGACAAAATGCTGTTTCTCCTATATTCTCTCCTCTACTTAAAATTCTATACTGAATTTAAAATATTAACCCTTCTTGAATTTTAATACAATAAATTTTATAATATTTCATATATTTATATGTTTGAGTCATTGAAGAAAAAACTTTTATGTAGGAGAGACTAAAATTCACTTTGCTTTACCTTATATAAGCTCATTTTAATTTTCCTTTATAGAAACCAAGTTGCTTTTGTACTAAAAAAAAGAGCTAAATAAAGATTGATATTTACTGGCCATTTCTGTCAAAATAGCATAGAAATAGTGTTTATCTTCATTATTAATCAGGCGATCATGGAAGACCCTTTGACATTCATGGCAAAAGAGTCTAAATATCTGCATTTCTTCTCTTATTGTCCCTGGATCACACTGGAGTATACCTGTTTTTGAGAAAAAAGAAAAAGAAAATTCTATGTTTGTGGAATATCTAGTATTAGTTTGATGAACTAGAAGATCCTTAAGCCCAATTTTATCCCCACACTGCCAGAAATGGGTGTTTCCCCAGTGGATAGGCACATAGAATAGCAGAGACCTCATTTTTTGAAAGCAGAACTGATTACCTGACAACATGCTGTTTCTTGCTGTGTGATGTTTCTTTACTTGAACATGTGACATGGCAGACTGCACAGT
This sequence comes from Anoura caudifer, assembly GCA_004027475.1. Taxonomy (NCBI): domain Eukaryota; kingdom Metazoa; phylum Chordata; class Mammalia; order Chiroptera; family Phyllostomidae; genus Anoura; species Anoura caudifer. The sequence continues at coordinate 112,758 of PVKU01003662.1, read as the reverse complement.
GTAAGCAATGTGCATGTCATTACTACGTTTCATTGTAGTGTGTTAAGTGAAGAGTGCCATCTTTAACATACATAGTTTCATCTGGCAACTTCCCCATCCACCCCTAACCTTTAAACTGTTTTCAAAATATCAATTTCCTCTCTTAACCTTCTTCTATGTTCAGTCCTTGTCAAATGCTGCTGGTCCTTTGGGCTTCCGCTCGCATTTTTCCGAGTAGTCTTTGTAGTCATATAAATTATAACTGCAAACACAGCTCTAATAATTTCAAGTTACAATGAAAGCAATGATGTAAAGAAGTCCAGGCAGTGTTCATTCTCCACAGGGACCCTTCACATGGGGCTCCTCCCAGTGTGCAGAGGAGGATGGGTGATCTTTACCACATGCCCCGGGACACACAGCTGGCAGAAGGCACCATACAATGTAGCTGGTGCCATTCATGCTGCTTTGGCTAATAGGGGATCTCTATAGGTAATGTTACATTATTTTTTGCAGCTCACATTGTGTGCACGTGTATATATGTGATATATGTTCCTTGAAATGGTTAAAGATTTAATTATTCTCAGCTAATATTTGTAAAATAAGAGCATTTCCAGGCAATTTTTATAAAATGTGAGGATGAGGGAAAAGATATTTAAAATTGTAATTATTTTGACACTTCTTGGTTACTTTACAATTTTGTCAGAGATAAAATGCACCCTGTACTTTGAGGCTCAGAAATTACCTAAAAAATAGAAAAGACAATGGGGGAGAATGATAAATAAATGACTAGATTAGACAATGTCTGAGGACCAGGAAGTGAGTTCGAAGCAATTCACTAAAGAAACAAAGCCACGTTCCAGCGTTTTCTAGGAAAAATTAGTTCCTGAATTCAAGGACTAAGCTGCTATTATAGGAGGTTAAATTTTAGTGGAGGAGGAAAACAAGTCATTGTGTTGTCCTGTGGCAAGGATGGTGTGCCGGCTTCGAGAGTCCTGGGGAGGAGGAAGGTTACAGGCAGGAGAAGGAAAAGAGGTTCGGAGGCATCACAATGGGAGTTGGAAGGTAAGGGACCTGTGGCAAGAACTGAGCAGTAGGGAGGGCCAACGGGGTAGTCAGTGATCTTAAAGCCAAGGTTCAGCTCCTACCATCAGCCATTATCTCTGAGTTCATTCCCTGCCTTTTAAATATACAATAGATCTCATCTGTGTTTGAACAGGAATGAGCTTTTGATGAGGACAGAAAAGGAAGCAGGCTTTTGGACAGCCCAGTTATTGTTTTACATGGAAGTGCTAGAGAGCTTTCACTTACATTACTTCACAGATACTTAAAACATACCTACATAATTCAGTTTGTTTGAATCTTTGTGAGAATAAAATATTGAATGGTGTAGAAGCAAGGGAATTGAACAGGGACTCAGCACTAGGTGGGAAGAGAGATCACTGAACAATTAAGAGTTGATGTCCTTATGCACAAAATAAGATGAGGACTTGGTCTAGGTATTGTAAAAAGAATTTTTTCAATTCTGACATTGTGTGACATTCATTCATTCATTTATTCAATGCCAGACATGATTCTAGGCACTGAGTGAACTGAACAAACAGCCCTCATGGAGCTGACATTCCATTGGGAGAGACAGAGACACAAACATATACACAGAGAAATACCTAGGGTATGTTTTCAAATAGTAAGTGCTATAAAGGGATGTGGAGAGGAAGAGGAGGAGGTGACATTTGAACAGGGAAAGTGAGTCACGTGGATATTTGAGGCAAGAATATTCCAAGGGATGCACAGAGGCCCCTGGGTAGGCCCCCTTTCAGGAGCAGCAAGGAGGTGGTAGCACCAGGAGGAAAGTGGTAGGCAATGAAGGCAGGAAGCTGCTGGTTCCAGATCTGACAGAGCCTCAGTCCCAAGGCAGGTGATGGGGAAGCAGCCTTGGGAGTCTGACTGCCACGTGGAGGGCAGAGCTTAGTTTAAGGATGGGTAAGGGGGTAGCCTGGAAGTGGAGTCCAGAGACAGACAGGAGGCTTTCTCTGTTAGATAGCCTGATGAGACATGACCGTAGTTTGGACTAGAGTGGTAGTGGATGGAGTGCTAAGCAATGATAAGATTTGGAATATATTTTGAAGTTAAAGCCATTGAGGATGTTGATGAATTAGATGGGGATCATTAAGCAATGAGAGCAAACAAGGATGTCCCAAAGCTGATGGCCAGAGCAGCTAATGGTAGCCCCCTTATCTGGGTTGGGGTACACATGGCTGGGGAGGAGGCAAAAAGCTGGAATTTAGACCTGCCAAGTTTAAGAACTCCAGCTGGATTTCTAAGTGAGGTTGTTGTGAAGGGAGTTGAATATACACATCAGCACTTAGAGGGGAGGGGAAGCTGGAGGCAGAGAGTCAAGCATCATCATCGAGTAGATGCATTCAACACTGTGGAGTTGACTGAGATTACCTAGGCAGTAAGTGTGGACAAGAAGAGGACTGAAGTAAGAGCTCTGGGGCATCCAATCATTTTGAGGTAGGGAAGAAGAGGTACAGCTATTAAAGGAGACTAAGCAGCAGCAACCATTGAGAGGAGGGAATCCAGGAGAGTGTGTGCCCTAGTAGGTCAGAGAATGAAGGGATTGGGGTGGGGGGGTGTTGTGCCTAACAGTATGGAGAGGTTAAAGTTCAAACTGAGGACTGATGGATTTGCAAAATAGAGAGGTGGGGAAGAGTACTTTAGTGCAGTGTCAGGTACAAAAGCTTAATTGGAATACACTGAAGAGTGGAACTAGAGGAAATAAGGAGACAGTGAGGCAAGACCATTCTTTAAGGGGTCTTTTTTGAAAGGGCAGAGAAAACGCAGAGGTAGCAGCAGGGGATATGGTGCCTAACGAGAATTATTTATTAAGATGGGTGGTATTGTGGCAGGTTTTTATACTGTTAGGAATGACCCAATAGGAAAGAAAACGTCAATGATGCAGAAGAGAAACAGGCATGATAAAAGCAAAATCCTTGCCTAGGCAGAAGGGGCTGGGATTCAGTATCTGAGGGGTTACTGAGAGGAGCAGAAACATCTCAGCTATTGCAGGAGGGGAGGAGGATGCAGGTTGTCAGAGATTTGGAAGATGAGGCAGTTCTGGTGCGATTGCTTCTACGTTTTTCAGTGAAATAAGAAGAAAGGTCTGTGGACCCTCTGTATGTCCTCCTTGGAGAAGTGTCCATTCAGGCCCTTTGTCCATTTTTTAACTGGATTTTTTTGTCTTCCTGATGTTGAGTCATATGAGTCCTTTATATATTTTGGAGATCAAACCCTTGTCTGATGTATCATTGACAAATATGTGCTCCCATAGAGTGGGTTCCCTTTTCATTTTGCTGATGGTTTCTTTAGCTGTGCAGAAGCTTTTTAATTTGATGTAGTCCCATTTGTTTATTTTTTCCTTTGTTTCCCTTGCCATAGCAGATATATCAGCAAAAATATTTCTTATGTGAGACAACTGAAATTTTACTGCCTATGTTTTCCTCTAGGATTTTTATGGTATCGCAACTTATATTTAAGTCTTTTATCCATTTTGAGTTTATTCTAGGGTATGCTGTAAATTGGTGATCTAGTTTCATTTTTTTTTGCAAGTACTAGTCCAGCTCTCCCAACATGATTTATTGAAGAGACTATCATACTCAACATCACTAGCCATCAGAGAGATGCAAATTAAAACCACAATGAAATATTACCTCACACCTGCCAAAACAACTATCATTAATAAATCAACAAACAGCAAGTGCTGGCAAAGATGTGGGAAAAAGTGAACCCTAGTGCACTGTTGGTGGGAATGTAGAGTGGGTGCAACCACTCTGGAAAACAGTGTTGAATTTCCTCAAAAAATTAAAAATGGAACTGCCTTTTGACCCAGTAGTTCTGCTTCTGGGAATATACCCAAAGAATCCTGAAACACCAATTCAAAAGAATATATGCACCCAGCATAGCAGTGTTATTTACAATAGCCGAGATTTAGAAAAAACCTAAGTGCCCATCAGTACATGAGTAGATAAAAAAACCTGTGGTACATTTACACAGTGGAATACTACTCAGCAGTAAAAAGGAAGGGATTTTTACTTTTTGTGACAGCGTGGATGGAACTGAACACTATTATGCTAAACGAAATAGACCAGTCAATGAAAGACAGATAGCGTATGGTCTCACTTATAACTGGAACCTAATGAACAAAATAAACTAATAAGCAAAATAGAATCAGAGGCATAGAAACATGGAATAGACTGACAGCTGTAAGAGAGGAGGGGGGAAGTGGGGACTGGTTGAAGGAAGGTGAAGTGATTAGACAAAGAACATACATTCATGACCCATGGACATGAATAACAGTGTGGGGATTGACTGTGGAAATGGGGGATGGGCAGGGGAGGGGGACAAAGGGGGAAAATCGAGACAGCTGTATTAGTATGAACAATAGCATAAAAAATGTTTAACTTTCAAAAAAAAAAAAAGAAAGAAAGAAAGAAAGGTCACCGGCTGGGTGTGAGAAATGAGAGGAGATGTTGGCGGTTTGAGGGAAGCTGTGAAGTAGTCAGCCTGGGGTGGGGGTAGAGGGTGACTTGAACAGGGACAAGTATTGAGATTTCCAACAAGTCACAGACACCCATGTACATACAATTCTACCGAGAGATTTGGGGGACTGGAAAGGAAGGGAGGGTGAAGGTCAGAGAATGAGGGGTCCACATGCTACCTTGCACGCATTTGGACAAATCCCTCAAGTTAAAGACATAATGGGATTTGGTCGGTGTTGGCAGAAGATCAACACTCATTCTGCTATAGATCTCAACCGAAGCTTCGACTATGTTGTATGCGGTTTGCTTGACAGCTGGTGGGAAGTCACTCAGGAAGCCATTTAAGATAGCCTAGAACCAGAAACATATAGAAGGTTAGAATTTTTTTCCCACCAAAAATTTACCTTTCAAATGTTGCAGATTTGATGATGACTTTTCTAATAACAATTGGAAAGCCGAATTCCAACGCAAGGATGTCTGAGGGTTAAACTCTTCCATTTGTTTCAGAATATGTTCTCAAGGGGCTCCCTCCTGTCTTCTGTGGTTGTCTGCTGATGCCTGTGCCATCAGCATTCATGCCTGACCAGTGAATTTACCATAACTTACTCTCAAGTAACAGAGACAGCTGCCTGCTGTGGATCCAGAGGGTCTTCACAGGGTGCCCAGACTCATCCAGAAATAAACTGAAGTCCTCCTTGATTTTTACCCGTGAGTGACCAACAATTCCATAGACTTCCTTAAAGTGCAACTTACTTGTGAAGACTGACTCCCCACCTGTCAGTTTCCCCGGCTCAGGTTACAGCTGCTCCCTGCTCAGATCAGGGACTTGGAAGTCTCCCTCGACATCTCTCATTCTCTGTCTCATAGTTGATTTTGAATACATTTGTCGAACCTGTCTCTTTCCCTTGACATTATCCCATTCCAGCCCCAATTCTTTTTTATCTTGGCTTCTTCACTCCCTCCCTTATTCACTGTTCTCCATTTCCATTCTTGTCTCCTTTCAGTTACTTTAATTATACAAATCAGGCACTGCTCTGCCCCTGCCCAGCCTCCTCACCTTACCTTCTCTCCCTGCTGATTACTCTGTCCCAGCCACCCTGGCCTTACCACCCATGCTCTCTCCTCCCTCAGGGTCTCTGCCTATGGACCCTCCTCCCTCCCTCTCTTGTCTGTCTTCTTGGGAGGGCCTTTCTCATCCTTTGTGTTTTAGGATACATGTCATCTCTTCAGAGAGGCCTTCCCTGACTACCCCATTTAAAGCAAGTCCTCCATCAGTCTCTCACGGCTCTGTGATCTTCTCATATATAACTTGCTGCAATCTGAAAGTATGTATTTATTAGCTATCCTCCTGCACCCAGTTGCTTGGGAAAATCATTATAGATTTGTATAGATAAATTCTCCTCACTATTAACCTTGGAGTTGCTCATGCAAGAAGCCACCAGAATGCGTATCAATGCTTGTAAGTCAGGCCTTGTGATTTTAGGTTTAGGGCTCATATATGAGATTTTTTGAAATAAACAGAAGAATTTGTTGTCAGTGAGCCTCCTGTGGGACATTATTGTTCGCAGTTTATGAAGACTATCTTTTTGAGGTACTCGCTCTCCTGGGCCCCCAATGTGAGTTTCATTGTTCATGTGGCCCACATTTTAAGTAGGACTCTTCTGATATATAAAAAATAAAAAATTTACCATGCAAATTATATATACATTATATAGAAATTGTCCAGTTTGTTCTCCACAACACAAATACAATTATATATAACTAATATATAACATTTTATATTCATTATATACACAAATACAGTTTCATATATACATAATGAACACATTTTCTGTTATATATTAGTTCATTTGTTTGTTATCTGTCTCTATGGTGGAAGCCCCACAAGGACAAGGATGAAATCTGTTTTGTTTAAAATGATGTACCAATGTCTGGAGCACAGTAAGTACTCAGAATACTTCTTTAATGTATGAAGAGCTATTAAATTGATATTTACAAATTAAAGGAAGCATGTCATGACAGAATTTAGTGAGGACTGCAGCTTGGTATTCCATTTAAAGGTCTGGCTTACACGACACGTTTGGCACCTGGAAAGCTTCCCCTGAGAGTATACACACAAGGTAGATCCAGAATTCTCACCGTTTAGGGGAAGGATGCTTTGGCCTGAGGACATGCTTAGTATTTTCTGGAGTTGATCATAGTTTTCAATTATTGTTTTAGCTTTATAAGTAAAAATTACATTTAATGTAGTGACATTATCAATTTAATTTGTTGTTTGTGGTTTAGTTTACCCTTATACATATTTCTGGCATATAAATTTCTGATGAATAAACACTAAGATATTAATTGTGGTTTAAGTGTGAATCACTCATAACCATACAAATCCAACCTGTGCAAACTGTAAACTGTAATTAGTGATGTGTTTCCTGCATATCTCTGCTGTTTAACTAACTTGCAAAGAAAGTACAGAGATATTACTGATGGTTTTAGAGTTAATATTTAGAACATTGTATATGCACTGGAACATTAGAAATGCAACTAAAACTATTATATGTACACTAGAAATATATATATATATACACACACACACACACTATTTAGACTCCTAGGCTTCTTTACACAGTAAAGTTAAATCAATCTATATATGTTGTTAACAAATGTACTTTAACTTATTGATTTTGTTTTTCTTCAATTCTTGGTTATACCTTGACTCTTTCCCCTCCATACAATGACAAAGGACAGGGGAGGCAGGCTAGGAATGCTTGGGCCCTGCTTAGATGAGTTGTGATAAAAAATGAAGTTTGGGATACAAGGATATAGAGCAAGACTTTTTCCCACTACAGGTTACATATCCTGTTCTGATAACGAGGGAAATGTGCTTCCCCACGTGAATCCAGTGCAACGCGGTACCTCCCTCACCCCCAATGTCTCAGCTTTGCTGCATTTCATTTCCATTGTCACCCACAGCTAGTAGAGTTTTAATATAAGCCTCTAAGTTGCAGTAGGAAGAAGCACTTCCTGCTTTCACTGTGAAAGCTGTGACATACTTGCTCAGTGACGTTCCTGTTGAGTGACACATTTCCGTCGACACGACAATCTCACAGGCAGATGGAGAAGGCTAATGGTTGGAGGCAATTTTGTTTCCAGGACCCCAGATTCTACCTTTTCCTTCTACCCAGGAAAGTATTTTAGAATGATTAAAAATGATGAGCCCTGAGTGGTGGCTCAGTGGATTGGGCGTTGTCCTACAAACTGAAAGGTCATGGGTTCGATTCCCAGTCAGGGCATATTCCTGGGTTGTGGGCACATGAGGGCAACTGATCGATGTTTCTCTCACACAGTGATGTTTCTCTTTCTCTCTTTCTCCCTCCCTTCCCACCTCTCTAAAAATAAGTAAACAAAATCTTTTAAAAATGATGCTTTTGTTGGAATAACCTTGAATTTGCTTTATTAACATATGAAATAATTTGCAAACTTAGCACTTCATCATCAGGTGTAGGTTCCTTGGCGCACCTCTCACCACTGATCGGATCCAAAACTGTGTCAAACTCCTAAACATATATGTACGGGTTCCCAACACAGAAGGGGGGAACTTAACAGAAGTCTCCTAGTGCATGTGCTGCCCCCACTACCCACCTCATGTCTGTTCTACAATTGGTGCTTATGAGAGCTCCCGTCCTTTCATATTCTAAGGTGCTCGCCAAAAGTTTCAGAATGTGGCAGCTCTTATATTCCACTTTGGCATTGGCTTCTAAACAACTTGCTGGAACTACTTCAAACTGATTAAAAATTATTTCCTGTGTATGTAAACTACTTCAATATGAAAACCAGCGTCCACGTCCTCATGGTGATGTTCGCGCTGGCTCTGCTCCTTTCTGTCCTCCAAGGAGGCCCGTTGGCAGGGGAGGCTGATGCTGCAAATGCAGAGGCTCACTCGTGCCTGCGTCCCTGGCCCTCGGTGGTTACCACCGAAGTCAGCTTCTCCGGACCTAACTGTCCCCTAACTGTCTCATTCCACCCGTATGCCCACTTCATCACTGCCTGCTTCTGCAAATGCACTCACCGATGTACCTTGTCCCCAGGATCTCTTTCTCCCTGTGCATTCCCATCATCCAGGACTCAGCTCACAGACTATCTTCTCTGAGCAGCTTTTGCTGGTTGGTCATGGAGTGCTGGCTTTAGCCATGCTGTTTCATTTTCCCCTATCATTCTATTTAAAATAATGCCTCCCACTTATGGGATCCTTCTGCTGAGCACTCACAGGACAGGCACAGTTCTTCAGCCCAACTGAAGGATGAGGAAGTAGCTCTTAGGAAGGTTGTGCAGGTGGGAGAAATATGTGTGGTTGTTTCTCTTGGAGGCTGTGGTGGCCCTGGAGGTGATGGATTCTGAGTGAGCTTGGGCTTGTGGGGGGTACTGGAGTTGTGTCCAGTGGCCACGTGGACACATTGACCTGGTGGTCAGGCAGGAGATAAACACAGAGGTGGGGGGGGCGGGGCAGTGGATGAGATCTGCCGAGAACTCTGTGCAGAGCACTAAAACACAAGGGCCCAGGGTACAGCCTTCTTTAAAGGTAGGGGCTGCGTTTTGACAACCTTTCTGCATTCCTAAAACTATCTCTGAGACCACAGACACAGCAGGCAGTGATGTAAATGCTTGCCAGCTACTGCCCAGAGGCCCTGTGTTTACCCGGCTTCTGCTTGGGAAAGGGACAGATGGGCTCGCTAGAAACACACGGTTTTGATTGTGGGGGTTAGGAACAAATACGTTTTCTTTTCCCCTCTTGCCTAAGTTTAAATCCACACTCACCTGAAAAATGTGTTTCAGACTGTGCTCCGAGGGCATGGGGAGACACAGCATGCTGAAGTGTCGGATGAAGCGGGGGGTGACAGGGTTGCGGCCACCGCCCGGAGGTGCACATGCTGACACAATAGTTACGTCCTGTCAGGGAAAAAGGCACTTGGATCACTCAGCAAAGGAAGAGGTGGGATCTGTCCATCCCAATGGCAGGGCTCAGAACCAATAGTTTTTGAGGACCTGGCCCCTTCCCTGCATTGCATTACATTTTCCTATACATTATCTGACTTGATCTTCACAACCACCCCAGGAGATCATCATTGCTATCCCTATTTTTTTAGATAAAAAAAGAAAGCCCTGGATAGTTCAGTTGCTCAAGGTCACTCAGCTAACTCATCTGCCTTATATAAATACTCCTATTAAAAAATTTAATCTTAAAAATTTATAAGACTTTTTATCTTAAGTTAAACTATATTCATTCAACAAATACTAAGTATAGTCGATTCTCATTATTTGTGGTAGCTGTGTTCTATAACGTTGCCAGGAACACTGAATTAGCACACATTGAATAATTGCTCCTTTGGGGAAATGCACGATTAGGTTCCTTGAAGTCTCTGGTCACATTTTCATCAACAGAGCAACACAAAACATTGCGGTTGCCTCTGGTCATGCCTCTCCTCTCCAGTCCACTCGTCCCCTGCAGCCAAGCAGATCTTTCCATAGCATTTCCTTCAGTGGCTCCCCATCACTTAGAGGATAAACCCACATTTCTCATTGTTGGAACCATGGCCCCTTGGCTGACCTCTGCATCTCCTGCTGCTTTGGTGCTCACATTCCACACCACTGTGGTGTCCCACATCCCCTGCCTCTGAGCTGCAAGATGTTCCCTTTCCTTGTGTTGCCATGCTCTGCCTGCAGAAAAACCTGTTCTGACCTCACCTCCTGTGGGAAGGCTTCTCTCATCCTCAACCCAGCCCCCATCCCTGCTTCCTTCCTGTCGCTCTCCGTTTATCAGCCTTTCTTATAAATAAATACATGTCCATCCACCCTCTGAAGCTGAGGCCTATAGGAGGTGGGGGCTGTCTCTCACTTGTCCATGAATCTCCTGAAGCAAGTGTGACGAGAACTCAGTGTGCACTGATGAACTGAATTACACATACAAAACACTGAAGCTGTAGGTTGCAGGCTAAATTGCGCCTTTCTTTCCCTCCTCCTGGCCAATCAGATGTTGAAGCCCTAATGTGACTGATTTTGGAGGTAGGGTCTTTAAAGAAGTAATTAATTTACAATGAGGTCATGAGGGTGGGCCCTAACCCAGTGTGATCAGTGTCCTTCTAGGAAGAGGAGATTTGAACGCAGATGAGTACAGAGGGAACATTATGTGAAGACATAAGGAGTAGACAGCCATCTGTAAGTCAAAGACAGAGGCCTCAGAATAATCCAACCCTGATGACATCTTGATCTCAAACTTCTAGCCCCTGGAATTGTGAGAAAATACATTTTTGTTGTTTGAGTTACTTTGTTATGGCAACCAAAGCAAACTAACACACCAGTGGTTTTCAATTGGGTGCTGTAAGAATTTTTAAAACATGCAATATCCAACTGTTTAGTCAGGAGTGCTGACCTCTTTTCCCTTAGATGGTCAAATAAAAAAAATGGCAGCAGCCAACACAACAATAGCCGTCAGCGTGAATGCTCTGTCTTGAACCATAAATACGTAGGTCGTACAATAGGGCTGCATCTTCTGGGTCACACCGCATAATAAATTTGTATCTGTTTGGTTAATTCTTTGTACCAGAAATCCTTATACATAGGTATAGGCATCAGATTTTTTAAAAAGTCACTTTGGAGCAAAAAGTGTAGGCAATTACTATTATTATTATTTTTTTAAATCAATCAAAATTATACCTATTGTTTTGTCAGATTGAAAAAATATAATCTATTCTTTGGTGTGCTGCAGAATTTCAGTGATTAGTTTATGTGTGCTATGAAATGAAAAAGGTGGAAAATCTCTGTAACATACCACATTTCCTTGCTGTTTAAATGTAAACAAATTTAAAACCTAAAGTAACCTGTATGTCTTTCCAAAAGAGTTTGTTTCTGTCATAAAATCCACCAAAATCTTGATACTGCCGAAGTAATTCAATTGGAGGCTGAGAGCCATAGCGATCCAGTCTGGGCATATTTAAATCATCAACAAAAATCACAACATGCTTGTTTCCTGGTGCTCCTGGGGAATTAAGATGAATTTAATTTAAGAATCAAGATTTGCCTTTGGCAAATGTAAAACTAACTTTAGGTAAGGCTTGGACTCAGTGAACACCCTGCAGGTCATAAGAAGCTCAGCCCTCTCAGGAGTGAGAAGGGCCCCAGCAGAGTCCTGCCTGAGGAGGAGAGACCACCCTCTGGCTCCACCCAGGCCCTTGCAGGGAGATATGGACCTAGCTGGGTGTCCACATTGTCCCAGGGTCCCTCACCCTCATCCTCAGAGGTGCACAATGATGCCCATTCTCTAGGTAGGTCTTGACCTGTCTCAATCCTAGCCACTCCCACTGAGCAGGGGGTTAGGAAGGTCATTTTCTTTTCACAGTAGGAAGCAGCAGATCTCCAAAATCTTATAAATGCTATCTCACCACAGTCTACAGGAAATATAGGGCTAGATATTAAAAAACATCCTGATCACATCAAAGTGAAATCCAGTACAGTGGAGCTGGACCGTGCCGTATCTTACTTAAAGAAAACCAGTATACACACTTTTCAGGGGAAAAACAGAGTAATAACAGAGAAAGGAGAACAATGTAAGCAGAGATGACGCAACCCACACTATCATCAAATGCTTGACAATTCCAAGGTAACTGAGCCAAACCCTGTGTCCCACTCCATTCTTCAGTCTCTGACAACCAAGGAGCAGGACAGAAGGTGCAGAGAGGTTCTAAGAAAGACTGGCATCCATTGCCCTGTGCCCACCTGAGCAGGAAGAATGGAACAGAGAGGTTGCAGTGAAGCAGCTGGTATCCCCACAGCTTGGCATAGCATGGCCTATTAGATGATGGGTAATGTGGAAGGCAGCTGAGTTGAGCTCTGGCTAGTATTCCACCCAGGAGGGCTTGAGTGGGACAGTGGGCCCCACAAGGAAAAGGCTGCAGGAGGTACTGCTGGGGGGTGGGACTGAGGGAGCTGAGACCCTGATTCCCAGCATTAGGGAACCTTCCAATGGGGAGGTCTTTCCGAAGTCCCTCAGAGAGCCAGCTCCTGGAAGCCTGCCACACCGACAGCATGGACAGTCATTTAGCACCGGTCAGAGAAGCAGGGATGATCCACCCAGAGGCCCACTAAACACCTGGTAGGGAGAGGACACTTGTCCTTCCTTCTTCTTCTCCCACCTCAACACACCAGAGCCTCCTGGGTTGGGGGCAGGCCAGGTGAGAGAGCAGCCATGCCCCTCCCCACCTCTAGCACCTGGAGCCATAAGCCTGGCTTGTGACACAAGAGAGGAAAAGCTTTCAGTTGGATTTGGGATTGAAGCTTTACATCAAACCAGCCTCAAAATAATAGAGAGTGACCAGAAAGCTATGCTATTTATCCAAGCAGTTAATGAGGAGGGATAAGGGAGACGCCACTAAGCCTGGCTGAAAATGCTGACTTAAGAAACGCTGAGTTGAAGAAGCTGGTAGAAGTAAACTATTTGCTTGCTAACAGGAAGGTATCTAGATATACAGCACAGGAAAGAATGCTGTTAATGAAATCACCTTTACAATTAAATTAGGTGAAGAAAATATCCAATTGTAATCTTCATACACTGTTTTTTGTGAATTACCTTGTGTGAGGCAGATGAAAATAATTCTTACCTAGAATATTTTTTCTTTTCTTCTCCAGTTTTGACTCAATGATTTCTTGTGTTCTTGCAGATGAAGTTTGAGCAGAAAAATTTAGATAAACAGGAACGTATCCAGCTGATTCTTGAATTTTACTTAGCAACCCTTTTGCAATAACAGACTTTAAATTTAAACAAATGTTAATGATTTCACATTCAATATAATATCTTTCAATAGTCCTTATCAGTGATAATTTGGTACAATGAATAAGAAATAAGATAAAAGGAGAGAGGTTAAAGTCAGATTTAAATGTCTGCCTTTCTCTTCTTGGAGATTCCATTGAATGATATTAGAGTCAAAGAACTATTCTAATCAGCTATCCTAGCAAAAAGTTTTTATTTTAGCTTGAAGCCAACCTTGGTTACTATCCAAGTCAATTTAATAGCAAGAATAATCCAAAGGGCCCAAACTTCTTGTAGAATGAATTTAGAAAGGAAGCCTTGAATCTCCATTTATGTGGACTCCCCTTAAAACCAACAAGACCTTAAAACCAGTCAGTGTTCTCCTCTGTACTCTATCTAAACACCATTGCTATGTTAGGTAGAAGGAAATGGGCAGGAGCAGGGATCCAGAGGCCTTTATCAACAACCTATTACGGACACAAACTGCTTTGGCCAGTTCCTACCAGGGATGCAACATAAAAGCCCCCAACACCGAGTGCTGGTCCCCAGGATCCTCTGGTTTACACAGTGTTGGCACCAAGAATTTATTCAGAAACTAACAAACTTTGGAGCAATTCCCAAGATCACTATAGAGTCAGCATAGTGACATTCTTCTTGAAAAAATAATCAAAATTCAAAAGAATTTTCCTTAAGAAATAATGTGTTATTTATGGGGCTTACAACTCTAAGTCCACCACACCCTCATTTTGGGAGAGAACTTCCTGTCTGAGGGAGGTCTCCTACCTTGCCCACTCCAGTTGTTCCAGTGAATAACACCGAATGCCTGACCGCCAGTAGTTTTTCCATTAGGTACCCAAAGCGCACCGTGTCAATTGTGGGCACAAGCATTTCAAAAAACGGAGTATCTCGGTTGTACTTGAAGGTGGGTATGATTCTTTCCCAGGGGTCCAGCCGTTTGGTGTCGAAGTCCATGTGAATGCTCCACAGGTCGCCAGAAGTGGGAAGCTAAAGTATGGAATTAAGCACCACTTTCAAAAGAATTGGCACATGGCAATAGAAATATTCATGCAGAAAACAAAAGCAGTCAAAAACCTGAATGGATTTGGATTTTTTTCTTCGTAGAGAAGTAGTTGTTTCAGTATGAGAGTGTTTCATTCTTTAAATGTAATCATGTAATATAATGCATGAAAAAATCTGATATATTGAATGTATTAAAATTCCATATTAGAATTGTAAAGCATTTTCAATTCAATTCAATATTCGGGTGTTTACTTGTGACACATATTGTGCTTGGTGCTGGGGTCAAGTGCTGGATGAGACCAAGATTCTGCCTGAAATTCACACGGGGGACACAAGGACATTAACACCCATGGAAAAAAGTTCTAATGGAGTTTAGTACATACACAGAGGAGGGATGGCTCATTTCTACTTGCCAGGTGGTTGAAGGCTTCTAAGAGATGGTGATGCTACAGCTCCAACTTGAAGGACAAGCAAGAGTCAGATGGTCAAAGAAGGAATGGGATGGGGATGGGGAAGCAGGGGTCAGGGTTCAGGTTTAGAGAACAGGTCAGGAGGCTGAAGCCATTGAAAGTGCCATGCATGCTGGGAACTGTGAGGGCACTACACCCAGTGAGAGGGTGAGTTAGGGAACACAGACAGGGTCCAGGTTATGAAAAGCCTCACTTGTTAGAGTTTGGAGCAGGGTTCTGCAAAGGATTCTAAGTAGGTAGGTGACGTGATTAGATTGCATTTCAGAAGGTTCATTCTGGTAGCTGTGTAAAGCAGTGGTGTTTCACAATCATTTGACAGTGACTTAGTGAGAAATCCATGTGAAAAGGTGACCTAGTAATACATATATGTGTGTGTGCAAATATGTATGATGTTTACCCCTACTATCTGCAATTCACTCTATTTCCTATTCTATTTTATTTTTTAAAAAATAACATTTGAGGCATAATATCCTTTGTAAGATTTTAAGAATCCAGTTCAAAGAGTTTTACACATGTAAATTTCAATGTAACAAGCCCTAGATCTCAATATAGAACATGACCAGCACCTCAGAAAGCTCCTTTCTTCCCTTTCCCTGTCAATATCAGCCACATCTGCATCCTCTGAGGTAACCTCTGAGGTAAGTCACTATTTTATCTGTCTGACCTACTTGCCTATCCTTGTACTAATATCAGACTTTGATTATTGTTGCTTTATATCAGGAGTCCCCAGCCCCCGGGGTTATGGACTGGTACTGATCCATGGCCTGTTAGGAACTGGGCTGCACAGCAGGAGGTGAGCAGTGGTCAAGTGAGTGAAACTTAACTAGCGTTACTGCCTGAGCTCTGCCTCCTGTCTCCCCTCCTGTCCCCACCCCCCACCCCCCAGTGTCCATGGAAAAGTTGTCTTCTTCGAAGCCAGTTCCTGGTGCCAAAAGGTTGGGCAGTGCTGCTTTATAATCTTGAATTCTTGAAATCGTATAGCTTAAGCCCTCCAAATTTGTTTTCCTTCTTTAGGACTCTCTGTATTATTATAGGTCTTTTACATTTTCATATAAATTTTATAACGGGATTGCCAATTTCCGTTTAAAAATCTATTAGGATTTTGTAATTGGAATTATCTTGAATTTTCAGAATATCCTGGAAGGACTGTCCTCTTAATAATGAATATTCTAATCCATGAACATAGTATATCTCTATTTATTTAGATCTTTTAAAATTTCTCTTGGCAATATTTTGTAGTTTGTAGTGTAGAAGACTTTCATATCTTTCATTAGGTTTATTCTCAAGTATTAGATATTTTGTTACAATTAAAAAGACTGGTTTTAAAATTTCTTTTGTGGACCTTGTAGCCAATGATCTTGCTAATTTACTTATTAATTCTAATCATTTATTTGTAGATTCTATAACATTTTCTACTATTCAGTAACTTTTTCCTGCAGATAATGACATTTGTATTTCTTCCTTTCCAAAGTTTGTTTTATTTATTTTTCTTGCCTTATTGCACTAGTTAGGAGCTCCAGCATAGTGTTGACTAAAAGTTGTGATAGTGGCTATCTCACTTTTAAAAACTGAATTGTGAGTCTTTCAACTGATTTCAAAACCTATTAATAGATTGTAACCTGTAATTTTAAAAGACACTGGCATAGAGGTGAGTTAGATAGGTCTGAACCAAAGGCAAGGGAATAATAGGCTATTTTAACAACCCAGAAAAGAAACTGAGTTATCCAGAGGCAATGAGAATGAAGAGATGAGGACATATTTGAAAAGAATATAATTAGAAGAAAAAGTTTGCTCAACTTAGTGTTTCATTGGCTATGGAAAGGTGAGAAAAGAAAGAAGAATCTTAACACTAAATTCTGGCTGGTACTGGAAGGCTGTAAGTCCTCTCTCCGAGGAAGGGAGGGAGAAAGAGAAGGAGAGAAACATCAAAGTGAGAGAGAAACTTCCACCAGTTGCCTCTTGACATGCCCCACACAGGGAACAAACCTGCAACGTAGGCATGTGCCCTGACCCAGAATCAAACCAGTGACCTTTCTCTTTGTGGGACAATGCCCAACCAACTGAGACACTGCTCAGGACATAGGGCTCAGATCCTTGATATAGGGAGTTTTTTTCTGGTAACTTTTAATTTTGATATAATTTAAAACTTACATAAAAGTTAAAAGAATAGTACAAAGAAATTTCATATATTCTTTATCTAGATTAACTGAATATTCACATTTTGCCCCATTTGCTTTATTATCTTGTTCTCATCCTGTGAGAGAGTTGGTTGTATATATACTATTTCACATTTTAAATAATTTGGTTGTGTATTTCCTAAAGAACATAGATTTTTTTAATATGACCACAGTAAAATGATCAAAATTAGGAAACTGAGTACTGATATGTTATTTACTTTATATTCCATATTCAAATACTGCCAATAGTTTTTTTTTTAATTAAAAAAATTTAACTGGTTTTTAGAGAGAGGAGAAGGGAGGGGGAGAAACATCGATGAGACAGCCCTGCCAGGGACAGAACCTGCAATCTAGGCATGTGTCCTGACCAGGAATCAAACCTGTGACTTACGGTTGATGGGACAACACTCCAACCAACTAAGCCACACCAGCCAGGGTTGCTAATAGTTTTAATAATGTCAGTTATAGCTCTATTTTTTCAAGTCTAGGATCCAATCCAGGATAATGTGTTGCATTAAGTTATATCTCTTTGGTCTTTTCATCTGGAAAAGTTCCTCAGCTTTCTTTGTCTCCCATACCAGACGTTTTTGAAGAATATAGCCCAGTTTATTTTATAGAATATTTATGTGTTTGGGTATTCCAGGTATATCCTCAGCAATAGATTCAGGTTATGCATTTTTGAAAGGAATACCTCAGAAGCAATGCATGGATCACTTAGTTAGGTGGTATCTACAAGGATTTTTATTGCAATGATACTATTTTCTCTTATTTGGACTGCAATTAAGCAGTGATTTGTAGGAGATACTTTGAAACTATGTATATTTTTAATCAAATCTTCACCCACTAGTTTTAGTATACATTCACAATTCTTGCCTAAACCGATTATTACCATAATAGTTGCAAAGTAATGATTTTCTGACTCCATATCTTCTCTTCTACAGGTTAGTTGGTATTCTACTGTAAGGAAGAGCTTTTCCTTCTCCTTCATGTATTTATTTCTTCATGTATATTTTGTTATCAGTATGGACTCACAGGTTTCTATTGCTTTCAAAGCCTTGCCACCCCATGCCATTGTTTATTTTGATGTTCAAATCTGCCCAGATTTGGCTAGTGGGAGCCCCTTCAAACTGGCTCCTGTGTTCTTTTGACACATCCCATCATTCTTTGAGCACTTCTTTATCTGACATAAGAAAATATTCTTGTCTCACTTTGCACTTTCCTTGCCCCAGGCTTGGAATTAGGTGTTTCACTAAGGAGGCTTAGTTCCCTTTTGTGGAGAAGAGTATTTAGAAATTAGCATACCGGGTTTGCATGTTGCTATTGAGGTGTCATTGCTTCTAGTTCTTCTCAGCACACAGAACTATGAAATTTGTATATGTGCAAATACACAAATACACATAATGGAACCCATGAGTACCAATATTTCCAATTCTAATCTAATAACAAAGTGCATTCAAATCTTTCTCTTTCCATATCCATAAATCCCTTCTCTAACAGTGAGAAAACTGTTTGCCATTATCTTCAATTTATTTACTTATTTGCTCAATCTTAGAATCTATAGAAAGTAGTTTCAGAATTGCTAAACCATAACACTGTGAAGAATAAGTCTACTAACTCAAAATTCAATACTCATTTCTTAGTATGAATTTTTTATAGGTTTATACCTTAATTTCTTCATATGGTTAAGAGAGGACTCCTAAAAAATTTAATATAATAAATTTTATCTATAGTAAAAAAGAATGAATGATTTTAGAAACACTTTTAGTGAAGAATTTATATTTGCAGTAGAGCTAAGGCTTTTAAAGTTTTAGCCTTGCAGTTTAGTTTTAATGATTTAGAGCTAATATGTTAGAATTAACTGTATTGGGCTCTTACCCTGGCATCAGGATTGTCATCGAACTGTGTCCTAATAAATGTATCAAAAGAATCCAAGTAGCTTTCAGTTAGATTTCCACCCAAAGACCATAAATAACAGAATATAAAAGTCTGACATAGGACCGTGTTCAGTTTAGTTTGTTCCTAAAAGAACAAGAGAAAGAACTTTAATGTTTTAGGTTAACATAAAAAGAACCCTAAATTGCAAAGTCAAAAGACTGTTTTTTTTTCCCTGTAGACTCATGCATTCTTAAAAGGGCAGAGTGTATGTTTCTTGTATTTCATTGGATGGTTCACAAAGTGATGTTTTATAGTAGTACAAATTTAAATACTCTGATGAGAAAGTGGATGGCAAGGAGTGTCCAAAAAAAAAATGTCAAGGCTGTTTTTCAACTGACCAATGTATCTCTGTTTGTGCCTGCAAGAAGGTATTTAAGCAGCTGCTGACAGACACATATTAGAAATATGTTGTAAACTGTAAGAGAATTTAAACATCGAGTATAAGAGTAAACTGTAGGCTCTCTAACATTCTTTCCAACTTTTAGATTCTGTTAATCTATTCACAGTCATTGGTCCCCGGAAAAATTAACTTGAAAATCAAATTATCATATTGCAGAAAATTTGGAGCTATTTTTTTTGCAAAGGAGCTATACAATAATCTCATTTTCTAGCTTTATAGCAGTAGTAAAACCCTTCATACCATTGTCAAATTAATTCCATCTTTCCCAAATATCAAAGACTCCAATAAGCAACAGAGTGTAGTAACTTTGCTAATGTCTACTTGTGGGATCGCTTGGCTGCATTTTTTATTGATAAAATTTAAACCATCATCAACATAACGTTGGAAAAGGTTCAATACATATTCTTGGGTTTCCTCATTCAGCTGAAAATAAAACAAATAATATTTTAGTGAGACCAGATGAAATGTGTAATTAGGTTTAGAAATGGGTTGGTTCACATTTTTATATTGCAATATATTTTGTGACTTTTAGACTAAAGTGTATAAATACAATAAGACAAAAATAAATAACATTTACAAAAACCTCCTATGACTTGGGACACATGGGAAGATTTTGGCGGATGATATCTTACATCTTGCTCTGGTAATGGGTACACAGGTGTTTATTTTATAATCATTTGTTAAACTGTCAATATTTATTTCATCTAGTCTGCTATATTGATATCTCTAACAATTAGAACCAATGAAAAAGAAGAACCATAAAAGA
Organism: Anoura caudifer; assembly: GCA_004027475.1. Classification (NCBI taxonomy): domain Eukaryota; kingdom Metazoa; phylum Chordata; class Mammalia; order Chiroptera; family Phyllostomidae; genus Anoura; species Anoura caudifer. The sequence goes on along the minus strand of PVKU01003662.1, from coordinate 92,679 downwards.
AGACATTAAAAATATCTATGTAAGGTAGTAGAAATAACTTCCAAAGATTTTAAAAAGAATGTAGCCCCTCACCATTCCTATTCAACATTGTACTGCAAGTCTAAGCTAATGCAGCAGGACCATAAAAGGATATAAATGGTATACAGATTGGGAAGGAAGAAATAAAGTTGTCTTTGTTCACAAATGATGTGATTATCTATGTCAATCCCAAAGAACTGACCAAAAAATCCTGCAACTAATAAGCAGGTTTAGTGAGTTTGCAGTATACAAGGTTAACGTGAAAATCAATTGCTTTCCTATACACCAGCAGTGAGCAACTGGAATTTTAAATGATAAACAAAACATGATTTATATTACCTCCAAAAATAAAATAGTATAATTCTAACAAAATACATACAAGATCTATATGAGAAAAACTGTAAGACTCTGATAAAAGAAACCGAAGAAGATCTAAATAAATGGAGAGATATCCCATGTGCATGTATAGGAAGTCCTGTTATTAAGATATCAGTTTGTTCTAACTTGATTTAGATAGATTCAATGCAATCTATATCAAAGCCCAGCCAATGACTTTGTGGATATTAAACTGATTCCAAAGTTTATATGGAGCAGCAAAAGGCCCAAAATAGTCAACATTATATTAAAGAACAAAACTGGAGAACTGACACTACCCAACTTAAAGACTTACTATAGAGCTATAGGAATCAACACTGTCCACACTGGCAAAATAATAGAGAGAAAGGTCAATGGAACAGAACAGAGACCCTAGAAATAGACCCATACAAATATGTCAATTAATCTTTGACAAAGGAATAAAGGCAGTGAAAAGAGAAAGAATAGAATTTTCAACAAATGGTGCTGGAAAAACTGGACACCCACATGCAAAATACCTGAATCTAGACAATGATATTACGCCTTTCACAAAAATTAAAATGGATCATAGACCTAAATGTAAAACTATATAGCAAAACTATAAAACTTCTAGAAGATAAGAGAATGGAAAACTTAGGTGACTTTAGGTTTAGAAATGAGTTTTAGATACTACACCAAAAGCACAGTCCATGAAAGAAAAATTGACAATATGGACTTTAATAAAACTAAAAACTTGTGCTCTGTGAAAGATGTTGATTATTAAGAGAGTGAAAAGACAAATGAAACTGGGAGAAAAATCTTTGCAAAACACATATCTGATAAAGGACTTATATCCAAAATATAAAAAAAAATTCTTGAAACTCAACAATAAGAAAACAAACCACCCAATAAGAAATGGGCAAAAGGTCTGGCCAAGACAGAGGTGTAGGTAGATAAGCTTTGCTTCCTTCCACAACCAAAAGAAGGATAACAACCAATTTAAAAACAAAAAATAAGAACTGCCAGAAAATTGAACTGTATAGAAGTCCAACAACCACGGAGTTAAATAAGATACATTCATCCAGACTGTTAGAAGGGGTGGAGAGGGGAAGCTGGAGCAGAGAGGATGTGTGGCAAGGCAGCAGATGATGGACCAGGATATCGCACATTTGCAGGCAGATAAACTGGGAGGAACAACTGAGGAGCAAGACAAACGATGAAACACAGGGTTCCAGTGTGGGGAAATAAAGCCTCTAAACCTCTGACTGTAAAAATCTGTGGGGTTGTGGTGGTGGGAGAAACTCCCAGCCTCACAGGAGAGTTTGGTGGAGAGGCTCGTGGGATCCTTGAACATATACAAGCCCACCCACCTGGGAATCAGCACCCTAAAGGACACAATCTACTCATGGATAGTGGGGGAAGTGACTGAAAGTGCAGCAAGAGCCAAGCAAACAGCATTGTTCCCTCCCTGACTCTTCCCCACATACAGCACCACTACGCTGAGAAGTGGGTTGCCCCACCCTGGAGAATACCTAAGGCACCACCCTTTACAACATAATGGGTGTGCCAAGCAAAGAAATATGGCCCAAATGAAAGAATAGATCCAAACTCCAGAAGAACAACTAAGCAACAAAGAGATAGCCAACCTATCAGATGCAGAGTTCAAAACACTGGTAATCAGAATGCTCACAGAAATGGTTGAGTATGCTGACAAAATAGAGGAAAAAGTGAAGGCTATGCAAAGTGAAATAAAGAAAAATACACAGGGAACCAACAGTGAAGGGAAGGAAACCAGGACTCAAATCAATGATTTGGAGCAAAAGGAAGAAATAAACATTCCAAATGAAGAAACCAAATGAAGAAACAAGAATTTTAAAAAATGAGGAGAGGCTTAGGAACCTTTGGGAAAACACTAAACATTCTAACATCTGAATCATAGGGGTGCCAGAAGGAGAAAAGGAAGAGCAAGAACTTGAAAACTTATTTGTAAAACTAATGAAAGAGAACTTCCCCAATCTGGAAAGGAACTAGACATGCAAGCCCAGGAAGCTCAGAGAGTCCCAACGATGTTGAATCCAAGGAGAAACACACCAAGATACATCATAATTACATTAGGCAAAATGAAAGATAAGGAGAGAATCTTAAAAGCAGCAAGACAAAAGGAGACAGTTATATACAAAGGAATTCCCATAAGACTATCAGCTGATTTCTCAAAAGAAACCTTGGAGGCAAGAAGGGGCTGGAAAGAAGTATTCAAAGTCATGAAAGGCAAGGACCTACATCCAAGATTACTCTATCCAGCAAAGCTATCATTTAGAATGGAAGGGGAGATAAAATGCTTCCCAAATAAGGTCAAGTTAAAGGAGTTCATCCTTACCAAGCCCTTATTATATAAAATGTTAAAGGGACTTATCTAAGAAAAAGATGATAAAAAATATGAACAGTAAAATGACAACAAACTCACAACTATCAGCAACTGAATCTAAATATAAACAAAAATAAAAACAAACTAAGCAAACAACTGGAACAGGAACAGAATCACAGAAATGGAGATCACATGGAGGGATATCAGAAGGGAGGGGGAGGGCAGAGAGTGGGGGAAGAGGTACAGGGAATAAGAAGCATAAATGGTAGGTACAAAATAGACAGGGGGAGGTTAAGAATAGTATAGGAAATGTTGAAGCCAAAGAACGTATATGTAGGACCCATGGACATGAACTAAGGGCAGGGAATACTGGAATGAGGGGGGTGTGGGGTGGAGGGAGATAAAGAAGACAAAAAAATTGGGACACCTATAATAGCATAATCAATAAAATATACTTGAAAAAAAGCAGTGGGCAAAAGATTTGAGCAGATATCTCACTGAGGAAGATATATGAATGACAAATAAGCATTTGAAAAAGTGCTCAACATCATATATTAGAAAATTGCAGATTAAAATACTGAGATACAGTTGCCCACCTATTTAACACCTACTGAAACACCAATACCTCACACACTGGTGAGGATGAGGAACAACAAGAACAATCATTTATTGTTGGTGGGAAAACAAAATTGGAAGACAGCCTGGCAGTTTCTTACAAAGCTGAACAGTTTTACCATATGATTTAGAAATCACACTTCTATTATTTACCCAAATGAGTTGGAAAAAAGTCCACAGAAAAGCCTGAATATAGATGTTTGTAGGAACTTTTTCTGATTTTAATTTGTTTCCAGTTTATTGAAAAATAATTGGCATACATCACTATTAGTTTAAGGTGTACAGCATAATGGCTTTGATTTATATATACAGTTGAGACTTGAACAACATGGGGGTTGGGATGCCAATGTCCACACTGCTGAAAATTCACATATCGCTTTTGACTGTAGAGTTGACCCTTCGCATCCACAAATTCAACCAACTATGTGTCAAAAGCAGTATTTTCAACTGGTGGTTGGGAATCTACAGTTGGGAATGGGAAAATAATGTTACTTATCTACATTTGGTTGAACCTCCCAAATGCAAAACCCATGGATACAAAGGGTTGACCTGTATTTATTGAAAAAAAAAAATCCATCTACATTGTATAAGTGGACCTGCAGAGTTCAAACCTGTGTTGTTAAAGGGCCAACTGTACCATGAAATGATGACCACGATAGGATTAGTTAACATCTATCATTTCATGTAGATACAGTAAGAAATAGAGCAACTCTTAGGATCTGCTCTCCTAATACTTTTCTGCATGTCATACAGGGTTGTGAACTATAGTGATTCATAATTGCCAAAACTTGGACACAATTGAGATGTCCTTCAGCAGGTGAATGAATAAACTTGGTCAATCTATACAACACAATATTATTCCACGATAAAAAGAAATGAGCTATCAAGCCACAGAAAGACATGGAGGAAAGTTAAATACATATTACTAACTGAAAAATCTACATACTATATGATTCCAACTACATGATATCCTGGAAAAGGCAAAGCTGTGGAAATAGTAAGAGATAAATAGTTTTGGGGAGTTGAGGGAGAGTGAATAGGTGAAGAAGTGGAGCGCAGATTATTAGGGCAGTGATATTACTCTGTATGATAACGATAGTGGTTGATGTGTGACATTATGTATTTGTAAAACCCACAGAATTATACAACACAAAGAGTAAACCTTAATGCAAACTATAGACTTGAGTTAGAATATCAATGCATCATTATTGATAATATATAAACAATGTATTAATATTGACACACCAATAATGTATCAATGTATCAATATCAATGATGTATTGATGATATTGAACAATTGATTTTAGCGAATGTACCACGGCAATGCAAGATGTTAATAACAGGAGCAACTCTCTTTGAAAGAGAGGGAGAATATGAGAATCCTCTGTATTTTGTTAAAATTTCCCATACACCTAAAACTGTTCTAAATAATAGAGTCTGTACAGTTCTAAAAAGTGAATTTGGGAAGGTTTAAAATCTTATGGTAGTAGTCATGATAAATTCTCAATTCTGTAAAGTACTTTCTTTAATAAGGTACTCTGAGACAAGACCACAATATTGTTAAAATGTTGACATCTAACAATAAGGAAAACGATAGTTTTCTAATTCATTTTTAGACAGGGAGAGGCAAAAAGAAGACGGCTTTTTGGAGAGGGGCCTGGGCTGGGGCAGAATACTTCAGAAGATGGCTTGTTAAACTAAGGTAAAGAGAAATCCTGTTTTAGAATGGAGAAGGTGCAGAAGATGATATGGAACTGAGCTGTCGTGAATAATGATGTAATGGCTCTCCTTCACTGGAGGCAGAATGGTAGTTCTGGGGTTAGAATGTGTCTGGGGTCATGAACCTACACCTGAGTGGGAGGTAAGCTGTTTCTCTCTTCTCTCTGGCTCTCGGAGATGTTAAGGGTTCCTAAAATCTAAAAATTGTGACAGTAACTGGATTGAAATGTCTCTTTTTTTTTTTTTCATTGTGATCTCTCTCGTTATCCCAAGCCTTCTGTAGTCTTTTAAAATGCCCCAGCCTGTTCTAGCTGTGTTTTGAAGAGTCAAGGAAGTGGTTTGTGGTTGTCCTTGAGAGGAACCAGTCTGGGGAGAAACCAGGCAGAATAGGCAGGAACCGGGGTGAATGTGCAGACTGGCAGGCTGAGGTAACAAGTGATGAGGGCAGATTTGGGGAGCATGTAAGCATTTCTGGAGAATTCCCTCCATCAAGTACAGTGAAGCCTTATCTTACTGCAGTGTGGGTACTCAAGGGAAGTGTGAGCCCTGACAATTGAGACATTGGGGAGCATCTGGTTGCACTTACATGCTTAGAAATGCCATTCATCCAGGTTTTAACATAAGGCATCCACTTCAGTTCCTCGGGATCCACAAACACCATTCCACAGCGACTGACAGTTGCAGGAGAAGCAACCTTCAGGTCCTGCACCTGTAATTGAAGAAGGTTGAACACTGAAGGAGCAGTAATAAGGAAGACAGTGGGAGAGCTACAAGTAATCAGAAATGGAGACGAAAAGTTAAGTGAAGCATAAGTTGAAAAAAAAAAAAAACCCATTAGTAGGATACTGCGAGCCTCTTATGGGAGGGATTAGGTATTTCTTTTCCCTTCTCTTTTCTCTTCTTTCCTGTTTTATTCTTGTACCAACACCTAATCTAATACTTGGCATACAGCAGGCATTCAACCAATGCTTGATGAATGAATACAATAAAGATATTATCTTCCATAGTATCTTGTCAGTGTATTTGGTCCACATTACTCTTTCTATCCCTCCACCAGATATTCCTACCACACGGGGTTAATTCATTAACTTTAAGTATAATGATTTTTTTTAACTTAGAGAACATTTTAAATTATGTGAATTCATCTATATGTACTGAATACCTCCAAAGGAAAAGAGACAAGTTCTGGGGAAGCCAGAATTTATTGTATTTCTTGTCTATAGAGAGACAAGAATGTTTGAGAGACTGTGGTTGTCAGGATGGACAATACAGTACAAACAGGCAATTTAGTAAGTATTTAGTAAATAAACAAAACACCATGGTAGGCCTTACAGGTAGTAATAATACATCAGTGTGAGAAAAAATAATTATGGTGGTATGCCAACCAAACAAATGATTTCTTCCCTCCACTGTGCAACATAAATATTTACCTCAAAAAGCATGTGGATTTGAGGTGTGAGTTTAATCCTCTCACTGTTAGCCAGGCAAAGCATCTTGTTATCATCCAACACTGTGTTCATATTCTCAATCCAAAGAGCATCCACTGGCCCATCACTGATGATCCACTTATGGTCTTCTGAAGGATCACTCGCAGCTGCTCGGACACTTAATGCCATCAAACCATCTTTCCACTCCAGGGTTATGTTATTTACTTCGCCGTATAATTCACCCATTGTAATGGATTTAGGATTAAGAATGTATGTTTTAACTGGTTGGTAAAAGGGATTGTCTACACCAAGTTTTTGCAAATTCCCTAAAGTTTCTGCTAGTATTCGGTAGACTGTGGTCTTGCCACCTCCAGTTGGCCCAACTAACATGACACCATGCCTTACTAGCATAGTCTCATAGAATTGTATCACTTTTTTAACCATACATGCCTCCGGCTGAAGATTCTGTCTATTCATGACATCTATAATTGTTGACTGCAATATACCATAATCATGTTCTGGAATTTGGACTCCAGGAAAAAGGTCAGATATGATTCCACTGAAATAATAAAAATAAAATCAATTAAGAACCACTGGTCATTGAGTTTTGTTCATATTTTTTATAAATAATTGATTAAACATTAAAATAACTTTTTTCTCATTGATCTTTTTTCTAAACATGCACAGTAGTAGTATATACTACTTGTTATACCAGAATCCATCATTTGCCTATTCTTGTGTTTGATCTTTGTTTTTTTCTTGTACTGTAGACTAATGTTCTTAAGAATACTAGAAGCTTTCTGAGGTGAGAAACATATCTCTTATGTTTTTGTATTGTCCACAGTACATAGCATAGTGCCAAGGTGATGAATCAATTGGTTTATTTTTAATATTACATATATATTTTGAATATTTTATTTATTTATTTTTAGAGAGGGGAAGGGAGGAAGAAAGGAAGAGAAACATCAATGTGTGGTTGCCTCTCATGCGCCCCCTAGTGGAGACCTGGCCCTCAACCCAGGCATGTGTCATAGACTGGGAATCAAATCAGCAACCCTTTGGTTCGCACGCAGGTCAGGTCGGTACTCAATCCACTGAGCCACAGCAGCCAGGGCTAATATATTTTTAACTCAACTTTTCCCAAATGCATTTATATGTGCTTATTACTGTACACAGATACTCAGAAAACTAAGATGAAAATAAAAAAAATTGTATGAGATAAAAAGAGAGTAAAGGAAAAACCAACTTTCTGTGAGAAACAGTTAATATGAAGTATTCCTATGGGTAAAAAATAAGCTAAATACCTACCTCACACTATACATGCAAATACATTCAAGATAAAGTAAAGAGCTTCATATAAAATGACAAAAAAGGCACTGGATGAAAATGTAAGAGTTGAATTTGGCATCATGTGGTAAAAAGATCCTTCTAAGAAAGACAAGAATTCTACAACTGTAGAAAGATGTCAACAAAGTGAAAAAATAAAAACAAGTAAAAAAAAAACCAAACTTCTGTGAGATAAAAGACTTTATATACAAACTTAAAGAATGAATGATGGAGAAATATTTCCAGTTTTTATACCAGATAGAATTTATGAGTTCCTACAAATCAATAAGTAAAAGAGCAAAATAGAAAAATGCTCTTAGAATAATAAATATACATGACTAATGATCACAAGAAATGACACTAATAATTAAAGAAATGCATGCATTAAAGACTTTTGGTTCCTCTTTAAAACATTCAAAGAGAAATGGGCAATTTTACAAAACCACTTACATAAATGTAAAATGTCTGTGGAGGACATCTTGATAGGGTATTTAAATAAAAAATGCCCATTACCCTATGACCTAGCAAATTTACTTCCTGGAATCCCAATTACACAAACATCATAAGTGTGCAAAGACAACCTTATAGGAATTTTCATCATTGTGCCCTACCAAAAGGGAGTAGATGCATATTCTGGAGACACAGGCATCGACGGAAGACAAAGGCAAAGGAATCCCCAGCTGAGTTATAAATGGAAATCTCTGATGGCAGATGTGCACCAGGGGTCACGGGTAACCAGAGCAGAGCAGAGCACAGAGCTCCAGAGAGGCAAATACAATAGAATATTTTGTTTAATTGAAGGGTTTTTTGTTTGTTTGTTTTTGGGAGGCTTACACTCTGGGAAACTTGGAGACAAATTAATGTTAGATTTCTAGGAAAGTAGGTAAAGGGTTAAAAAGTGAGAACTAAAATAACAAATGTAGGGAAAATAAGAAGCTAGATAATTTAATAAGCAGGGAAATATTGCTCAGCTATGGATAACATTTATGTAGCTATGATAAGTTATTGGAATCCTAGATATTTAGCTCATTATATTGCAATATACAGAGAGAATGGGTCAAGGAGAAGAGCTTCATTTCCCTGTTAATAATTTAATAGATAATATCTAAAACTGAAAAATAAAAAAAATGGAAGAGACATGGGGCTAAAAAATGGAGGGAAATAGTAAAATGAATGAATGAATGAATGAATGAATGAATGAATGAACCAGGGAAAATGATTTGCCTTTGGAAAGTTGGTGAAGGGCAGGGAACTGTTGTTTTTCATAAGACTAATTTATGACACTTTTATTTTTAAAACTATTACATGTATATGCCTTAGACAAACATAAAACTAAATAATAAAAGTAGAAATAAAAGCAATCACATTTATGTTAAGCCCAAATCTGTTTCTTAGGGGGTGGGAAATTTCTTAGATCAGGAACTTTATAACCAAATGCTAATTTGTATAGCGCTCAGCCTGATGATCAATATTTTGAGGGGAAAAAACAAATAATTGGATGGATGCTAAAATTTTAGTGCCTTTATTTTAAACTTGTGTATTTTAAAATGTAGTATCTCTAGAAAAGATGAGAAAGTCATTATCTTGTTAGAGACAGACGTTTGCAGATAAGACTATCCTTTACCTCTGCACGGTACTATACTTCATTCTGGAACATCTGGGAACTCACCTGAACAGAACAGCATCATCTGTTAGAAACTTTGGCAGGTTCGAGTCCCGTAAAGCTCTTATCAACACCACATCTTCATTTAGGTCTGGGTGCTCTCTTTTTAAAGACCTAAATTTAAAACATTAATTCAGATGACAATGTGAGAATATAATATTGAATGTGATTTTCCAAACCCATGGATCAGGGATTCCATGTGCAGAAAGCTGTGTGGGCAGCGCCCACGGCAGTTTCTGCTGGAAGGGGAGGATCCTGCTCCCTGCATCCTGAGCGTCCATCTCCGTCTGAGCATGCGCAGAAGTCAGGTACTGGCTACATAGCTTCGAGAATGACAGGGACATTTTCTCAACCTCCTGCATCAATCCCCCCTGAATTTACAGGCATCCCTGAAGCCATCATGCTACTGTACATCCCTGTGACTTTCTTTTATCTCAACCCAGAACACCCTGCTTTTCTCCTTTGCTGGCTCTTGTTTCCCCTTCAGAACCCAACCCAATCACTCGCTCCTCCAGAAAGTCCCTCCATCTCTCAGGGCAAACCTAGGGCGCAGCCCTTTGGTCGCCCTCACTACTAGTACCCTGGATGATGGCTCATTTGTCTGCCCCACCCACCGGGCTGTGGGTGTGTTCTTTGAGTGCAAGTGAGTCTGAACTCCATATTCCTTCTCCTAATGTGGTAATCCTGTGAAGAGAAGAAATGCTGTATCTGAAGGTTAAAAAAAGGAGAGAGTCTATAGAAGGGCAGGGATATTTCTGAAGGGGCCCCCAGCGTGCAGAGCCCAGAGCAGCAAGTCATGGCCTGCGGGGAGGACTGAGGAGCAGAGCATTCCCTCAGAGATTGTGGACGTGCCCAGGATTCCAGAGGCAGGAGTTTCAACAAGGTAGGAAGGGAGAAGTTGGCGCCTGAAAAGAGAAAAGGCTCATGTTTTATTAGAAACTAGAAAGCAGCTTTCACTCTTGGATACAGTGAAGATAGAGGTAAAGACTTGGACAAAGGCCTGGACTGAAGACGAGGATGAAACTGAAGATTCCAAATGCTTCAGGCTTTGTTAGGTGACACACATGACTTGATTGCTAGATATGCCCAATGAACCATTTGCCTTTTAAGTCTAGTCATTGATCTTACGTTGGGAAAGACTTCTGTTCACCAAAACCCAATGTATGTGGTGAGTTCAAGGGAAGTGAAGGGTAGCCAAAACCTAGTCTAGAGTCAGGCTCAGGTGGGGGGCAACTAGGTTGGGCCTCACAGCAGAGAACTGGCGTGGAATGAGGAGAGATGCCCCCTTTCAGTGTGGACTGGGGTGGCAGGATAGGAATGATGACAATAGCAGCAGCTAACAGTAAATAATCACCGAGTATATGACTTTGAGAGCGGCTTGTGAATTACCCATTTAACACATTTGATTCCATGTTTTGATTTCCCTGTTGACCATCTCGGTTTCTTACCCGGCCATGACCAGCACAGACTTCACAGCTCTCATGCCGAAGTCATAGTGATCTTGCTGGGAGAGCTGCTCGCTGCACAGCTTGTACATCTGAGTCATTTTCCTTGCTAATGTTTTACTGGACTCAAATCCTTCAGAGTAGAGAATTACCTAGAACAATTATAATGCAATGCTTATTAGTATATCGAAGAAATGTATTAGCATAATACCAATGTATTCAAAATCTACTTTAGGCTCTAGAACTCTCCCAGTTGTTATATCGTTTAACAGAGATGTAAAGATTGAAGGGGGAAAGGGATTCCTGTGCCACAAGGAGGTGGAAGGTGGGATATTATATGGAACCTGAGCGTGGGTTCTGCTTTCTTTCTATAATGACATCTGATTCAAAGTGTAGAGAGGCCACTGCTTGAAAATGTTCACATTTTGGAGGTTGAATGGTGTTATAAGGCCTGAGTACAAAAGCAAGACTTGAGCTTCTCACTTGACGGAGCTGGTGATGGCAGGGCGCTCCCTGTAGGCTCGCCTGGAGTCAAGGGAAGCTACACAAAGGTGTGCAGTCTCTCCCCTGCCCTAGAGGCTACCTCGCCTCTGACAAGGCTCTGCATCCTCAGTTAATAATCAACAATAATAGCGGAGGTGGGTGTGGACCTTTCCTCCAATCCATAGCCTACTTGAGTCACTGCTGGTGACCTCAGAATTGGGATTTGAAATGATGTGGAGGTTTCTTACTGCTGTCTGTCTGTCTGCTTGCTCTGTCACTACCTGCCAGCACAGAGTTCTGCACACTGCAGGTGACTGAAAACTTTTACTGATGACAGGCCCTGACTCATTCAATCTGTAACAGTGGGAATAGCACTCAGTGGACCAGATTTTTAAATTTCTTCAATTAATTACGGAGTAATATAAAAAACAATGAAACATGAGATATGAACACAATGATGGACTGAGTTCTAAACCTGGTCTTCTTACCAGCTTTGGACAATGGGCACAAGACATTCATTGTCCCTGTCCACAGAGGGTCTAGAATGGAGATGCCACCTGCCTTAACAGCCTGCGCCCCACCACGACCATGGGAGGTGCTGGAGGACCCGTAAGATGATGCAAGCATTGTACTAACAAAAGTTGTAATTCTTCTAATAGTAGGTTTTGGCACAGTTTATTCTGCTCTTAGGTAATTACTTTAACTTCGTATAAAGGAATATTTTAAATTAGCTGTTAGCAAAGGAATTATTAGCCACAGGAATATTCTGTGCTCTCTAGAAAATTCATTCTAAAAGGGATAGTGTTCCTTGCTATAAAATGCAGCGCTGAGCACAAGAGGCCTTCCAGAGTCCTGAAAATGTCCTATGTTTTGGTCTTGATGGTCACACAGGTGCTTGACTGGTCATCCTCCAATCCATGACAGTGTAAGTAGGTCTGCTACTAGGAATCAGAACAGGTGCTGGCTAAGAAGGCAGAATATCATGTCTTGTTGTTTCAGTGTGTGGAGTAACCACGTGTAAGAATTCCCTGAGCTGAACTCCTATGATCTGCAGACTTTACTGTATATAAATTATATACCTTTGTAAAAAGTGCCAAGAAACAAAAACCAGTTTAAAAAAAGATTTCTAGGTAGACACAGAAAGAACAAATAATTAATTGATTAATGACGACTTTTTTTACTAAGCTGATGTAGACTTACAAACCAAGCCCCACCCTCCATTACAGTGATTAGCATTGCTGCAACTTAACAACCCTTGACTCTAATAAAAAATATTGCACAAAGAGAAATGAGAATAATATAGTATTTTTAGAATGGATCCAGACATTTTAATTTCTAGGGATGAACTGATATACCTCAATGAACTGCTTAATTAAACTCATTGATTCATTCCAGTGTTAAGGATGCACTACATTCCAGATACCATTCTAGGCATTAGGATACAACATTTACACATGCACACAGAGGGAGAGAGAACAAAACAGAATAAGCAAAAACAATTTTGTCTACTTTTAATGAGCAAATGGTGTATGACCTTTGCCAGGATGTGTTCATAAAGGAAATTTTCTACTTCAATAGGTTCAAATGGCAAATAAAAGAAACAAGTTTAATTTTTTTCTGCTTTATAATGTGAAGCTCACCTCTGCAATCAAGGCATAATTTGGAACCATCATTGCAAAAGGTCTAAACAGGGCTTTCAAATTATCTGGCAACTCGGTTCTGCCTGCATATCCAGGATTCATTGTGATGAAGGCTGCACAAGTCATAACCAACTTTATTTCCCGCCCCTCAAACATGAATCTAGAGAGCTGTTTAAAGGAAAGAAAAAGTGTAAGTTAACACTTCTCCAGACATTTGTAAATTCTTTTACGTGATTACTACTGGGGTCAAAATTTGTGTAATGGAGCATTCAGGCAGAGATCTGAATCCTGCTGTTGGAAAACAGGGAACATCTCTCTCCTGGTTCTACCCACTCCCAATCTCTTCTGGGCTCAGTGTTTCCTGCTCTCTGCCTCTCTTCCCCAGCCTTGCCCAACTGTCTCCTCCTGCCCAGTCCTACGATCTCCTAGGTCTCAACACCTTTTGTTGAGCCTCCTCAATTCAACTTAAGACTTAATGGACAATAAACCTCTCCACCCCCACTTTCTGATTTTCCCCAAGAAATTCTATTCTGATCTTAGTGCTTGGGTGATTGAGGCCTAGGTGTGTCACTGGAATTAGTGTTTTAGTTTTATTCAGTAGCAAACAGCTGGTAAGCATCTGTTGCAGGTGAGGTGATGGGTTATGCATGGATGTAGAGAGCTGAGGAAGACTCATTCTGAGCCCTCTAGAAGCTCCTGGGCTTGTTGAGTCAGACCTGGAAACCATGACCAAATTGTGCACTAGATGCTGGAGTGGAGGTGTGTGCGAAGCCAATAGGGAGCAAGGCCCATAGGAGGGGCGGGGAAGCCTGCCGGAGAACTGAGAAATGGGGAGGGCCATCTCACATGGACAAGCAGGTCAGTTACTTTGGTCAAAGGAAGCAGAAACAAAAAACTACACTGCATGTTCAGGGAGTGACCAGCTATACACTGTGCTCAAGGGTAAATTTCTAGGAGGAATGTGTAAGTAGGCCAGGGCCTGAGCATCAGGAATATTGTATGCTAGACTAAGGAATTTAGATTTTGTCCTCTGTGTGTGTGATTGGGGAGCAGAGAAGAAATTTGAGAGAGTAATAGGGTCAAAGATGGCAGCAGGGATGTTGGCTGAGGGCCCAGTAAGGAATTGTTATTGGGGGGATGATGAGAGCCAGAATTATGGGGTTATCACTGGGGACATGCGGTGTCTAGCAGATAAAAGTAAATGGACTTGGTGGGTTAGATTCTGGGGTTGGTAGTAATGGGGAATATGCACGGTGAATTCCAGATCTAGTGGGACCACGGGGCAAAGGCACTATGAGGAACATGAAGAGTACAGGGGAAGATGGGGAAGAAGTACAGGGGAAGAGTACAGGGCTGGGAGATGTGTCATGTCCAGGAGTAGAAGATGCTGATGGTACAACTGGAGATTGTCCTGCTGCCACCAAATTCCTGTTTGTGTTGTTTAAACCTGTAAACTTCTGCACTTTAGTTTTTTTCATCTCATTCAACTATCTCATCTGGCCATTGGCAAAAGTGAGGATGAGATTTGGTTACTCTCAAAAGTCCTCCTTTTGAGGACGTTCTTTCTTTCTTTCTTTCTTTCTTTCTTTCTTTCTTTCTTTCTTTCTTTCTTTCTTTCTTTTTTTTTTTTTTGAAGGGGTTACATATTTGTTTTTATTTTTAATTTTTAAAATATATTTTATTGATTATGCTATTATAGTTGTCCCATTTTTTTCTCCCCTTTATCCCTCTCTGCCCTGCACTTACCCCCTCCCACCAACATTCCCTGCCTTTAGTTCATGTCCATGGGTCGTACATATAAGTTCTTTGGCTTCTACTTTTCCTATACTGTTCTTAACCTTCCCTTGTCTATTTTGTACCTACCATTTATGCTTCTTATTCCCTGTACCTCTTCCCTCACTCTCTGCCCTCCCCCTCCCTGTACATTTTCCTTTATTTTGTTTTGCATAGCCTTCACTTCTTCCTCTATTTTGCAACCATACTCAACCATTTTTGTGAGCATTCTGATTACCAGTGTTTTGAACTCTGCATCTGATAGGTTGGCTATCTCTTCTTGCTTAGTTCTGTTTTTGGAGCTTTGATCTGTTCTTTCATTTGGGCCATATTTTTTGTCTCAGTGCACCTGTTGTGTTTTAAGGGGTGAAGCCTTAGGTAATCACCAGGGTGGGGCAACCCAGTCCTCAGTGTAGTGGTACTATATGTGGGGGAGGTGTCAGAGAGGGAATAATGCCAATGCTCGGCTCTTGACAAGTTTTCAGTCACTTCCCCCACTATCCACAAGCCAATTGGGCCATTCTGGTGCTGATTCCCAGGTTTGTGGGTTTGTGTATATTCTAGGACCCTGTGGTCCCTCCAACGAACTCTCCTGTGAGGCTGGGAGTTTCTCCTGCTGCTTCTACCCCCACAGGTTTTTACAACCAGAGGTTTTGAGACTTTATTTCCCCACACTGGAACCCTGGGTTGCACAGTCAGTCTTGCTCCCCAGTTGCTTCTCCTGGTTTACCCACATGTGAATGTGGGACTGCCTACTCCATCAGCCACCACCTCATGCACTCAATCCTCCAGCTAGCTTCTTGCCACGCATCCTCTCCACCCTGGCTGCCCTTTTTTGGCCCTCCTACCAGTCTGAATAAATGTTTCTTCTTTAACTGCTTGGTTGTCAGATTTCCACACAGTTCAACTTTCTGACAGTTCTGAAAATTTTTGTTTTTAAATTTGTTGTTGTCCTTCTTTTGGTTGTGGGAGGAGGCACAGTGTATCTACCTACACCTCCATCTTGGCTGGAAGTCTCCTTCTACTTTCTTTGACCTCACATGGTTGCTCTCCAATTGGCAAGGCTTCAATTCCTCCTCCCTTCTCTTTGGTCCTCTCCCCACCCCCCAAACTTTGCTTTCAGCTAATTGCTTAGCAGGTGAAAATGACTTATGAGTTATGTTACATCTGGAGGCCCCTGCATTTAATACAGGCCTCCCCAGAGGATCTGGGAGGCAGGAGAGTGTGTAGTTGAGGAATGCAGACTTTAGGGTCACATAGATTTAGGTCTATAGTGTTCCAAGAAATATTTTAAAATTTCTTTGAATACTTTTCACCTGTAAGTAACCTTTGGAAAATGCTATCTATTTCACATAGATTTGGTGTGAAGATGAAAATAAGTGTGAAGTACAACTTGTACAGTTTAGCAGCTCATTAAATTACAATTTCTTCTTTGTTTTCACTTGTTCTATAATTTGCTTTTTTTGCAGAGGTGATAATTAAAATATTTAATAACTCTTTAGCAGGGCACCTTCCAATAAGAATGGCCCATGTCCCTGGAGCTAGAGTTGGATCCGGAGGCCCTTTTTGCTATGTCATCATAAACCCTATGCCTGGATCCTGGGGAGGTCAGGAGCTCTTCAGGAAGGGGCCAAGTTAGTGGTGGGGGACCCTTCAGGTGCTTGGGGCAGTGGCTGTTTAAATATTATGCAACTGACAAGGCTGTTCTGGCTTATACAGTCTGAATATCAGTCTGCCCTTTGGTGATCTTATGACCATTATCTCAGAAGGTCGACACAGGATGCTAGGGACTTGGTGCACCCTTCACTGCACTCAGTCTCCTGATATGAACCCCTTCTCCAGGAACATGCTCAAATGGGCTAAAACATTTTTTAAATAGTGGGGCCACATTTGTATCTTCATCTGATCCTACACTCCTTGGCTTTTCCTGGAATCCAGATTCCCCAGGACTCCTCTCCAATCTCTTCACCAGCACTAGGCTCAGCCAGGGGGCCACTGTGAAGGCAGTGGAGCCCAGAAGAAGCAGCAACATTAGAGAAACATAGAGAAGTAAATGTCAACATCAAGAACAGGAAAGGCGAAGAAGAAAGTGGGAGAAGTGTGTGTGTGTGTGTGTGTGTGTTGGGGTTGGAAGAACAGAATTTCACGGGAGTGGCAGCTCAGTTTGGCCAACTCTATGCCCCCAGGTCCCAGCATAGCATCTAACGTACGGTTGTTTTTGTGTTGCCTGGATGAGGAATTAATTCTCCCATGTAAGTCGTATTGCTGTAGTACTTACTGATTACACTGGAAATGAGTAACAGTCAGGCTAAAGTTAGCTCTGTCTTTCCTAAAATGCAACATGCTGCAAGTTTATTACAAACTGAAGAAATGCTACCTGCATAGATGTTTGCCCCACACCTTACCTTTGCAGCTTTGGCATTCCTAATGGTAATGAGTTGCTGGGCAATCACTGACAAAACTTCTATGTCAATTCGATTAAATTCATCAAAGCAGCACCAGGCCCCTGACTGTGCCAGACCGCTAAAGAAGCGCCCCATCATCTGAAATCAAAATAATGCCGTTCAACTTGGTACGACCTAGTGGAACTCCTTCAAAAGTTAAATTATGAACTGAAATATTAAAGAGAATACAGGCAGTATGTGAGAATAAGCAATCGTTTTATGTGAATACTGGGCTGTGTCAGAAGTTAACATCTTTCTTTTAGAGGAAACATCTTTTTGTTTCTCTCTATATAACTTGAAGCTGAGTTTTTATTTTTAAATACCATGATAATACCAATTTTCCTGCTTTTCATAACCCTCACTGACCTATATAAATTATTGACAGGTTCTCAAAAAAACATATGGAATAAACACACTTAAGGACTTAAAAACACCTTGAAGAATTTTACTAAGGAGAGCTTTCCTGGTCTTTTTTTTTTTTTTATGTACAACTATTATTACTTTATTTTGTTTTAACAGTGAGAGAATTTTGACAGTCCATTTTAAAATGATAGTATCCATTGGTACCCAGTATCTAAGTTCTAAATGTATTATTGCATATTTTGATATGTTTTTTTTAATTTTAATTGTTGTTCAAGTACAGTTTTATGCCTTTTACCCCCATCCAGCCTACAAACCCAACCCTCCCCACCTCCCTCCCATTTCCACCCCCCCTTGTTTTTGTCCATGTGTCCTTTATGCTTGTTCCTGCAAACCCTTCCCCTTTTCCCCTGAAATTCTCTCCCCTCTCTCGTCTGGTCACTGTCAGCCTATTCTCAATTTCAGTGTCTTTGGTTATATTTTGCTTGTTTGTTTGTTTTGTTGATTAGGTTCCTGTTAAAGGTGAGATCATATGGTATTTGTTTTTCACCACCTCGCTTATTTCGCTTAGCATAATGCTCTCCAGTTCCAGCCATGCTGTTGCGAAGGGTAGGAGCTCCTTCTTTCTTTCTGCTGCGTAGAATTCCATTGTGTAAATGTACCAGAGTTTTTTTTTTTTGATCCATTCATTTATTGATGGACACCTAGGTTGCTTCTAGCACTTGGCTATTGTAAATTGTGCTGCTATGAACATTGGGGTGCATAGGTTGTTTTGGACTGGTGTTTCAGAACAACCTATGCACCCCAATGTTCCTGCTCTTGACAAGCTGCTGCAGATGCCGGACCACACAGAAACCACTGAGCAAAGCTGAGCCATTAAGGTGAGGGTAGCGGTTGTAACCACAGCAGAACCCTAATGGTCTAGGAGCATGAATGTGCACATGTGACCATCTAAATTACAATTTCCTTTGAAGACTTGAGTTTTGGGGTTCAGCACTGGTACAAAAATAGCCAGTCAAATAATTTGCATGCTTCATTTCTGCCTTCTCTCTGTAAGAGTCGTTCCTCTAGCTCCTGTCAGTGGGGCACTGCCAACCACTCCAGTCTGCGGCTGCCTAACTCAAATTTATTTTTGGTCAAATGAAATCTTAACATTTGTAATATGCTTTAGTTTATCTTTCTGAGTTATGTTCTGAAAGTTCATTCATTAGCCTGAATGTGTGTGCATGTGTTGGGTGTGTTGGGGTTGGAAGAACAGAATTTCACAGGAGTGGCAGCTCAGTTTGGCCAACTCTATGCCCCCAGGTCCCAGCATAGCATCTAACGTACGGTTGTTTTTGTGTACGTTCAAAATATACTTCTAAAATTTATTCTTCAAGGGCAGTTTGCATTCACTATTATTTTGTATTAGTTTCAGAAGAACAGCCAAATGGCTAGAAAGTCATGTACTTTGCAAAGTGGTGACCCTGCTGCTTCAAGCACCACCTGGCCCTGTACCTATTCATTTGATATTATTGACTATATTCCCTATGCTGTAATGTCCATCTCCATGGTTATTCTGTAACTACCAATTTGTACGGCTTAATCCCTTCACCTTTTTTACCCAGCCCCGTAATTCCCCCCGCCCCATAGCTGTCAGTCTGTTCTCTGTATCTATGAGTCTGTTTCTGTTTTGTTTGAGTGTTTATTGGATTTTACATATAAGTGAAATCACATGGTATTTGTCTTTTAATAAAGCCTGTGGGTCCAGGGGTGGTCGCCTGAACCCAGCTTGCCAATTAGAATCCCAGTTCTGAAATTTGAAATGTAAACCTGCTATTTTCTTGGCAAGGTTATAGAGAGACGACCCTCAGACTCCTATAGCCAAGGATGTCCTTGAAGGTGCCCTAGTCCCTGCCTTGCTCTTCTCTCTTTCGGGTTCTGTGAGCTATACCTGCCACTCTGATATATTTTTAATAAGTTTGTGTTGGGCATTGTTGTTTAAAAGATAAAATAAGAGTATTATGTGGAAAACAATCTAAACAAATAAAATTACTTTAAACAAACAAAATAAAATATGAGAATATTTAAGAGAAGTAAAGAAGAGATGTAGGAGGTCCAGAGCAGAGAACAGAGATGTAATGATAAATAAGGGATAAAATTAAGTCATACTAAGCTGAAGAAAGTAATTCATTCCCTGATTAAAAAGTAGAGCAAATGTTAAACAAAATGAAAGAAGAACACTGTCTCATCTAGATTCAGCCTGGTAAAATTTCAGAGCTCCAAGGATTAAGGAAAAACCCTTTAAGCTTCCAGAGAGAAAGAAAGCAAAATATTACTCACTCCCTCAAGCATACCCCCTCAAGCATATTAAGCTATTATCATTCTTTTTAGTAGCAAAACTAATGCTAGAAACAATGAAGTAAAGGTTGCAAAATCATGAGGAAAAAATTATTTTAAACCTATGATTCCACCTTGTACTGAATTATCAATGAAGCAGATGACTAGATAAAGACAGCCCAGAATATCCATAGACTTAAATGGGAAAAAAAATGCTCAAGGAAGTATTCCAGCAAAATAGAAAGGAAATATAAGGAAAAAAACCAAGATACAAAGAACCGCGGCAGCTGAGCATGTCCTACAACAGTCAGTGTGCATGATGATCACCAGGAGGGCTTGTTAAAAACCTCAGATTGCTAGGCTTCAGAGCCAGTTTCTCAGCCAGGAGGTCAGGGCTGGGGCCTGATAATGTGCATTTCTAACAAGTTGCCAGGTGATGCTAATGCTGTTGGTCCAGAGTTTGCACTTAGAGATCCACAGCTTCTCAAGGACTTGACTTCTCAAAGTGGACCAGTATCAAATTGCATTATCTGTAGAGATGTTAGAAATGCAAAATTTCAGTCCCCCTACCCTCTACACATTCTACAGAATTAGAATATGCATTTTAATAAGATCCCCTGGTGATTCTCAAGCACACTGAAGTTTGAAAAACACTGTCCTAGAAGAAGTAAAGAAAGCTGAAAAGAAAATAAAAAACAACACATTAACCCTGATGCTTGGAATGTTTTCCTTTGAATGGCGAAGGGGTCATGATGTATGTACTGATCCCTCTCTATGGGCCCAACTATGCCATTAAATTCCCATAAACAATCTTTACTATTATAAGTCCTGAATAATGGAATCACATTTTTATAGTCAACCCCCTAGGCAAAGCAAAGAGAGAATAATTATAGAATAATGCAATTTCATAAACCTTGATGTGGTAGAACGATATTACATAACTAATGCAAACCAGGACGTGAAGTTGGAACAGAAAGTGGGAAGGTCATATCTAATAAAATCTTGATTTACTCAGTTGGCAGATAATGTTCAAAGTTCATATATGTAAATATTGTAACAAATGCATGTTTTTACAGATAATAACAATCACCAGAAGAACTAAAAACAAACCAGCACAATCAGAAAATTTGTTTCTGGAGAGTGGTACTGCACAATGTGAAAATGGAGGAAAATTTTTACTTTTAATTTTGGATCTTTCTGTACAGTTTGAAATTTTTAAATTTTATTTTTCAGTTATAGTTTATACTCAATATTATTTTGTGTTAGTTTCATGTATATAACATAGTGGTTAGACAATCATATACTTTACAAAGTGATCTCCTGGTATTTCAAGTATCTAATTGGCTCCATGCATAGTAATTACAAAATTATTGACTATATTCCTTATGCTGTACTTTATATCTGTGTGACTATTTGTAACTACCAGTTTGTATCCCTTAATCCCTTCATCATTTTCTTCATTCCCCCAAATCCTTCTCATCTGGCAATAATTAGTCTGTTCTCTGTCTCTATGACTCTGTTTCTATTTTGTTTGTTCATTTATTTTGTTCTTTATAAGTACACATAATAAAATCATATGGCGTTTGTTTTTCTCTAAATCCATCCATGTTGTCACAAATGGTGAGATTTCATTCATTTTTATGGCTGAATAATATTCCATTGTATATATGTACCACTTCTTCTTTATCATCTATTCATGGGCACCTGGGTTGCTTCTTTATCTTGGCTATGGGAGGCAGCCTTTCTAGTATCGAGAAGGTGGGGCATTCCCTGGTTTCCATGGGAAGATGTTATAAGCTTGTTTGAATAGTTCTGCAGGTTGGCAAGGAACTGACACCTGCCAGTGATAAGCAGGAACTGTGTCTCATCCCTTTGATAAGATGAGTTATTTGATGAGTAGGAGACCATTCTACATGTCGTGGGCCCAGCTCCCACTCGGAGATGCCCAGGACCCACGCCCATGGATGGGTTCTCCTGTGGGGAATCAGGCCTGCATTTGTACCTAGGCTGCTTTGAGTGTTGCTTTTTGCTAAAACTCCCTCACCCTGATTTGAGACAGCAAGTGCTTACTGCAACTTCCTAAAATCCATGCTAAACCTTGCAAGGACCAGTGTAACCGGTCCAACCACTTTTCCCTTTTCATTTGCTAATATCCTTCTGCGATGTCATTAGCAGCATCATCTCCTTTGTTGTCTGTAAAAGGTAACCAACCCCCTAAAGCAAACCTGTGTATAGTACACGAGGACCATCATGTAATGTGAGAAAGACCGAATGAAGGCATTCATGGTTCATGGCAGAGGCCGCAGGCTTTTGCTCCCCTTGAGAGAAAAGCCATGCTGTCCTTTTTCCTCCACCGGACTCGGTGGTCTGTGTGAATGTCTCATTTCATCCACAATGACACAGACACTGCGGGCCGGTGTCTGCATCAGACTAGGGGACATTATTAGTAGGTACAGTGATGGGAGGGGAACTTGCAGTCAGCCACTTGAGACCCCCCAACTTTACCAGATTTTAAAGCAACATATAATATTAAGCCTTAATTTTAGGCCCTAACCACATATAGGTATTCCACATTTTGTTTTGACCTTCACTGGTTGATAAACATTTGGGGTGTTTCTACTTTTTGACTATTATAAATAATATTCCTATGAACATTTGTGTTTTGTGTGGACATACATTTTCATTTCTCTTGACAATGACTATCCCAAGGAGTAGAATTCCTAGGTACTATAATGACTTTGTTTCACATTTAAAAAACCACCAAACTGCTTTCGGCAGTACCTGCACCTTTTCACATTCCCAACAGCAGTGTGTGAGGGTTTCAATCTCACCACATCCTGGCTAACACCTGTGATTGTCTGTCTTTTTTATTACAGCTTTCCTAGTGGCTATGCAGTGGCATCTCACTGTGGTGTTAATTTGCATTTCCCCAATGGCTGACGATGTTGATAATCCTTCCTTGTATTTACTGGCTATTTCTATGTCTTCTTTGGAGAACTGTCCAACTCCTTGCCCACGTTGAAATTAGGTTCTCTGTCTTTTTATAAAGGAGTTGCAATCATTCTTTATGTATTCTAGATTCAAGTCCCTTATCAGATACATGATTTGCAATTTTTTTCTCCTGCTTATGGGTTTTACTTAAACATTCTTGATTCTATGCTTTGAAAAGCAAAGGTTTTTTAATGTTGATAATGTCAGGTCTATCCAGTTTTTCTTTTACTTGTGTTTTGGGTGTCATAACCCTAAGAAGCCTTTGCAGAATCCAATGCCATGAAGATTTACACCTATGTTTTCTTTTAAGAGTTTTATTGTTTTAGCCACTACATACTTAGTCTTTGATCCACTTTGAGTTCGTTTTTGTATGTAGGGTAAGAAAGGGGTTCAACTTCATTTTTTTTTTTGCACATGGCTATCCAGTTGCCCCAGCACTCTTTGTTGAAAACACTATTGAATATTGAGTTATCTTTGCACTTTTGTCAAAAATCAATTTACTGTAAAAGATTTATTTATGAACTCAATTCTATTCTGTTGATCCATTTGTGTATCCTTATGCTAGCCAGTAACCACACTGTCCTGATTTCTGTGGCCTTGTAGTGAGTTTTGAAATTGGGAAGTGTAAGTTCCCCAACTTCATTTTTTTCCCCTCCAAGATTATTTTGGCTATTTTGGGTCCCTTGAATTTCCATATACATTTTATGATAAGCTTGTCAATTTCTGCCAAAAGGCAGCTGGGATTTTGGTAGAGATTGCATTGAATCTATAGATCTAGTTAGAGAGAATTGTCATATTAGTAATAAGTTTCCTGATCTGTTAAGATGGGGTATATTTCCATTTATTTAAGTTCTCTTTAATTTCTTTTTACTTTTAGAAAAATGAGAATATTAGCTCTGTGTGTTAGTGACCAAAAGGCCTCAATAGTCAAATATTGGGTTGGTCAAAAAGTCCATTACTTTTTTCTATAAAATAAAAGACATGTTTTTTATTTTCACCAATAACTTTATTGATTTGGATATTTTGAGTATGTAGGCTATCTCCTGCTACTGCCTTCTAGTGGGTAGAGCCCAGGGGTGCTTCTAAACATCTTCTGATGTATAAGAGCCCCACAGGAAAGAATTACTTGGCCAAAATGTCAGCAGTACCAAAACAGTGGTTTTGCAAACCACTTTTGACATGTTTGATCAGTCACAGCACCTTCTCCATACACTGCACAAATCTTTTTTTTGCATTTTAGTTGCATTTTTACTTTTCTTGAAGTAATAAAGCATACTATACTGAAAAGGTTGTATATTGATTTTAATTTTCAATATTGAAATGGCTGCACAAAATTCACCAACTTTGATAAGTTCTTTTTTAATGCACATTGATATGATAGCTGTCACAACACAATCTAATAAAATTGTTTTGAATAAAGTTAAAGACAACTAAGCACTACTAGAGCCATCATAGGAAAAAAACATAATGAACTCTGTGGCCAACCCAGTACATTTAAGGTTTGCTGAATTAAATAAAGCTAAACAGCTTTCCTAGCTGTGGGACTTTATAAAGCATATAATATGCTACTTTGTGATGTGAAACCCTAGAAGGGAAATGAGGCTTAGCACAGACCTTTCTGTTGTTCTGCATATATTGTGGTAGCATTCCAAGAAACGTACTTTGGGGAGGTGCTGCTTTAAGACTGATATTTTACTGATGCCTTCCCCATGACTGAGGGCCTCTACGTTGTTGTAGTTTTCCTAGTATAAATTTGAACTTCTTTTGTTAAACCTGATTCTAAGTATTTCATTCTTTTTGATGCTATTGTAAATGGAATTGTTTTCTTAATTTTCTTTTTGGATTGTTTGTTGCTATTGTATAGAAATACAATTGATTTCTGCATACTGATCTTGTATCCTGCAATCTTGCTGAAATTTACTAGTAGTTCTGTGTGTATATGTAAGTATTCCTCAGGATTTTTTTTAAACACAAGATCATGCTGTTCATAAACAGAGATAGTTTTATTTTCTCCTTTCCCATCTAGATGCCTTTTATTTAATTTTCTGGAATAATTGCTCTGGCTAGGACCACCAGCATGGTGTTAAATAAAAGAGCAAAGCAGCCATCCTTGTCTTATTTCTGATCTTAGGTGGAAATCATTCAGTCTTTCATCAGTAATTAGATGCTCTTTATCAGATTGAAGAAGTTCTCTCCTGTCTCTAGTACACTGAATGTTTTTATCAAGATCTTTATGTGTTTGGTTTTTAAAGTCACAGCTCATAATGGTATTGGTCATCAGGGTTGGGCAGTGGCCACAGCTGGCTCAGTGGTGTGCGAGGACTTCCCGGCCTGGATCATCGTTTCACATCAGTGACACCAAGGGTCAGTGTCACCACCAGAAGGCAAAAAATAAAAAAGATAAAAGAGGAAGGGAGGAAGGAAGGAAGGAAGGAAGGAAGGAAGGAAGGAAGGAAGGAAGGAAGGAGGGAACTTTTCTCCAACAGAATGATTACATGCATCACCCCTGCTGAAGACCTTGAAGCTGTTATTTGCTGAAGTGAGCACAGGACTCCAGGAAGGTAAAAAAGACAATTTTTGCAAGGTGAGCTCTAAGGGCTTGGAATCACTTTTAATATATAAAAAAGGGACTTACTTTGTTTTCCATGTTGATCATGACATTTAAGTTCCCCTAATTTTAAGACTCACTGTTTGAGTAGATTTTAAGTTTTCATCACAAGAAGAAAAATTCTGTAACTATGTGTGGTGATGAATACCAACTAGAATTACTTTAGTAATCATTCTGCAACATATCAAATTATTATATTACAACCTTGAAACTATCATAATGTTGTATGCCAATTACATCTCAATAAAAAATAAAATAAAGAACAAAGAATTACCAAAAAAGAGATTCAATTTTAATATATTGGAGGCATCACTGGAAACTCCTTTTGTTTCCTTCTTGGATGCTTCCTGAAAGTCCACCAGGAAGCCAAGTCTCTGAATGGGTTCTGGTGGCTAATTTGTAGTTTTCTCTTGTGTCTGCTTCTGAAGAAAGCTCCTGCCACCACCTTCCCAATGGTATGGACAAGGCAGGGGTGGCAGAATGGGGAGTCTTCTCTTGCCACATGTTTGCCTGGAGTATTGACAAAGATGGCCTTTGTCTTTTTCTGAAGATCTTTTAGACCCTTCAAGAGATGTGACTTTCCAAATTAGGAATTAACATGCAAATACAGCAGTTTTCAAAATGTGATGTGAAGACCCCTGCAAATCCCAGAGTTTCTTTCAGGGGGTCTATAAGGTGTAAGCATTTTTGTAATATTAAAATGTTATTTGCCCTTTTTATTCTCATTCTCTCACGAGGCTACAGAGTATGAAAAAGTTATCAATATGGTTTCAATTTCCACATTGCTGATAATCTTTAAGAAACTGCTGCTTGTTAAGTGTTGGTGTGGTTTCAAAGAAGAATATCAAAAATTATCTGAAAGTTATTAAAATATCCCTCTCTTTTTTGATTACATATCTGGGTGAGGCTAGATTTTCTTCAAATACTTCAACCAAAATAACAGGTTGAATGCAGAAGCAGATGTGAGAATCTGGCTGTCTTCTGTTATAAACATCAGAGATTTTTCAAAAATATAAACATCAGACATCAGACATATAAGCATCAAACATCAGAGATTTTTCAAAAATATAAAACAATATCACTCTTCTCACTAAACTTTTTGTTTGGGAACACAGTTATTTTTCACAGCCAATATGTTTATGCTAACATGTAATATCATTAATTTAAAACAAGTATTTGAATGTGTCAGATTTAATTCTAACATGGTAAATATTTCAACAGACATAATCCACATATATAAACAAAAGCTTATGAGGTCTCAATAATTTTTAAGAGTGTAAAGGGGGCCTCTGATCACAAAGTTTGAGAACTGCTGTATTGAAAAATCTTACCGTGATTTTTCACCTCCTGTATATTTCATTTTCAATACACAACTCTCAGAATCACTCATCTCTCCTGTAAGCTTATTCCTGTTTTTAGATTTCTCTGCTTTATCTTGTGCCTCATCTCTCTTCTTCCTGCTTACTGACAGATAGATTTTTAACGTTACCGCCAATGGACAAGTCCTCCTCCGGCTTTGATTTCCACCGGGACCACTCAGACTGGCTCTTCTCCTCTGCTCTCTTTTTTCCACTTCAGCCGTCCCTTGCCCACTAGTTTCCTCTCGTTTGCCATCACTTCATTCTCTCCTTCAGTCATGTCATGTTTTAAGTAGAGAAAGCCATATAATGCACTAAATGTGAGGGTTCAGATGCTGGTACTGTACCTTGTAGTCCAAACCATCAGAGCAGTTAAAGACCACACATTGGATGGCAAGAGCTTTTGCTAGATCTTTGGTAGTCTCTGTTTTTCCAGTGCCAGCAGGACCAGCTGGTGCCCCTCCCAGGTCGAGCTGCAAAGCGCCCATGAGGCACAGGTAGCAGCGATCCTGAAGAAATTGATAAACTGTCATTATTGAAGGGCACTGACTAGCCACAAAATCATCAGTCCTTCCCTTTCTAGAGGAGGAGGGTCATTATTTTCTACAAAAGGTTTTGTAGCAGTTAAAATATACTCAGAGATCCAGGCATGTAATTAATGCAAACCTCTCCTTCACAATGATATTTCCTAGCAAATCCTTTCAAGAGTTAATGTTAGATAAAACTTTTCCAGACTATTTTGATTTTAAAAAAAAGCACTCGTCTTTCAACATTAACTTCAGTAATCAGTAACTTACCGTGAGAGGAGTAATCACTAATCTTGGGCATGCGCCCAAATATTCATAGCCGTAAGTGTACTGAGAGAGCGCCATTCTAGCCACACAGTTATCTAGGTCTATGTCCCAATAGTAGCGCAGCTGTCTCTGCCAGTCAAAGGATTCGACTTCCTCCACCTACGTAAGTGACGACAATGTTACGCATATTAGATGCACTATTCCAGAAAGTAACGTATGATTTTACTTAAATGAAACAGGTACCTTGGCTTGAACAAGTTCGGTGACAATGTCTCTTGCATGTACATCAATAGTAATTAAGGCAGTTACGATGTTTCTGTGTAATTTAGGAAGGCTGCCCCGAACTACAGCAGCCAGGGCATTTAATCTCTACAAGTTAAAAGAGAAATTATTATAATTAATTTTCAAAAGTCAGCTTACATATATATCTTTTTACTATTAAATTTGGAGTAGACATTTGGCAAAACTACCTAATTTTAAGAATCCATAATTCTGTGACCCAACAGTTTAGCTTATTGGATTCTTATAACACTTTTAGGAATTACATGCTGTGTTTACCCCCATTTTCCATCAGAGGAAACCAAGAGATGGAAAGTAACTTGGTGGCAGTCACACGTTCTGAAGTGGCAAAAATGACACCTGAGTAGACATTTGCCTCAGAAAAGCCCCATGTTCTTTTTTTTCTTTTTTTATGATAAACCTCATATTTAATATAGAGAGAAATATAATTGAAAATGAATTACTTTACAGTAACCCATAAGTCATAGAATAAGTAACAGTTAATAAAAATATGGAACGCTTCACGAATTTGCATGTCATCCTTGCGCAGGGGCCCTGCTAATCCTGTCTGTATTGTTCCAATTTTAATACATGCGCTGCCGAAGCAGCACAAAAAGCCCCATGTTCTTAACGACCACGTGGTGATGTCACTAGAGAAGACTGTTGTCCCTAAAAATTAAATGAGATAAAGGTAGTATGCCTCATTTTGGGGGTAGCTTTTCCTTTGATAATCAGAAAATGTGAGCATTTTAAGCAAGCCAAAGATTGATTAAGTAAAAGCATTTTTGATACATCAAGCTCCCAATTCTCACCTAACTGGTTAAATCTTTTTCAAAGAAGAGCACTTGACACTTTTCAGTCCTAAAGGCCTTGAACTGCTGTGCTGAGTTTTCACTCTGCCAACAATAATCAGGGACCTACCTCCACAGAGAGGTCAATCCGACTTTCTTTAAGGAGTCTTTTCTCTGGGCCCTTTGACATGAAGTACTATTGCGGATCCCCTCATCTTTCTATTATAAGAGTGAATCTTTCAAAAATGCAATATTGCTTGGAAGTAGAATTGAATTTGGAGTTGAAGATTAGGCCTAGCTGTACAATATCAGTTCCCAATTATAGCTTAAAAATTCTTGTAGAATGACATTGAGATTCATTCCATTGTTTATTGTTTTATTGATAGTTACCTGAGGGTTCTATAAAATAGTAGAAAAGCACATTTTGAGCCTAAGAATAGAAATGGCAGAAATCCTGGGGTTTTCCTACATTAAATAAACTTCTGAGAGAGACCTCCAGGACCTAGTAAATACGATCCCTCCTTAAATATTGCAAATAGTTATAATCCTGACATTTTCCTCTTGAATCATTTTTTTCTGCTTATCAGTATTTGTATAAAATATTACACAAACACCAAGGTAGTGGCCCTAAGAAAACTTGAACATAATTGGTTTTAGTGAAACCCCAAAACTTTGTAAAGTCAATTCAGAACATTAAATTTGTGAAAATGAATTCGTTTTAACCATGTCAATAAAAACCACTGAGAGAATCTTGCACAGCAATATGTTCACTGCCTTTCAGTTGAAAACTCTCACCTCAAAGTTGACTTTTTCAAAAGCTTCCAGGGCCTCCAAATGATTACCATCTACTTCCAAACACTCGGTCAAATCGCGGCACCAAATAATTTGAGAAACGGTCAGGATCACCTGCACGGAAACGCCTCCCTTGAGTGTGTGATGCCTCTCACCAAAAAGGGAGGCAGCGATGGAAGTGTGCGGAGTGTCACCTACTTGTGAAGGGTGGCCAGCTCTCACCCAGTCTGTCCTCCGTTTTCCCTGATAGTCAGCGATGGCAGCTTTGCACAGGCGACGCAAAGATGTGAACATGGCTTCCTCCACTTTACCGAGCCATTCCTCCACATTGCCTCGGGCCTTGAGGCCTTTGCCCAAGCGAACCTAGAAGACAAGCGGAGCAACGAGAATATGGCTCACGGGTGACTTGCAGGCTGTCCGTCCTCCGTCCTTCTGTAACAGAACCCTGGGCCACGGAAACACTGGGGCCTGACCACGAACACTGGAACTTTCGATCGCTGTCTCACTCTACACCTCTCCTTACCGCCTTTGCCTACTGCTTTATTTTACTGCTTCCCTTCAGAGCCAACTCCCTTTAGGAGGAGTCTATGTGCACTATGTAAATTCTTTCACTTTCTTTTCCTACTTGCTGACATTGAATTTTTGGTCCCAACCACTCCTCTAACCCTGTTAAGGTCAGAAAGGTTAGCAACTTTCTCCCAGCTGCCCACCCCACCTGACACTCCTTTTCATATTTATCTCTTGAATTTCCAGTGATCTGAGCGCTTGTCTGGGTCTCCTGCATCCTTCCTTCTTATTCTTCCCTCCCTTTAAACTCATGTTCTCCCTGGATGCCAGCCATGGTCCTCTCCTTTCTCTTCTTTTGCGCTAATGATGGGCAACTTCTTTGGCAAGAAGATCCATTCAGGGCAAGTGAAATGTTGCTGGGCTCCTTCACTCCTGTAGAGTCACCACTGTGCTCTAACTGGACTGAAACGTTTGACGTTTCGTGCACAGCCCTTCTGTTAAATGCTCTCCCTTCCGTGGTTCCTCTCCATCTCCCTTGGCCGCGTCTGTGAGTATGTGCCATGTACCTGGTTGCCCACTGTCTGCTCATACTTCCACTTGCTTGGTGTTTACCTGTGCACCACAGTGCACAGGCACTGTGCAGCGTGCCCTGGAGACGCCAATGCCAATAATGACAAGTAATACTTTCAAAGCACGCACTGGGCACTGCTCTAAGTCATTACATATAATAACATTGAAAATCTTCAGCATCTCATTAATTAGACACTACTACTAACTACCTTCTTATGGATGAGGTTAAAGGCTGGGACTCGGACCCAGTGGCATGGCCGTAGGACTGGCGCTCTTAACCTGTCTGCTCTTGTGCCTCCTGTGAAGCTGAGTAAGGCCTGGCTGCGTTCTCCACTCTGTTTCCCAGAACAGAGCACATGCCTCTGCGATTGCATTTACTGTGGCGCTTCTCAGTGTCTTTTTTTTTTTTTTTCCACTGTGTCTAAACTGGAAATCTCCGAGGGCAGGAGTTTCCTCTTGGTTGTCCCTGGAGCTGCTGAGCCAGCGGAGTGCCAGTCGCAGGAGCACTCGGTGGACGCTTAGAGCGACAGTGAATAAACCTCCACCCTCCACCCTGGAGGCTAACAATTTTTACCCATAGAGAATTTAAAACAAAAAGCACCTCACCCTTTCTCCCTCTGGTGACAGCATTGCCAAAATGTCATTAGTGTAAACTTTTTCTGGCTCTCCATCCACACCAGGAATTCTTCCTTCAGCAGGAGGCATGAGAGCAAATTCAAGCCTTGAAATGGAGTCGAAGCATTTCCTTAAGTGTGGCTGCACAGCCTGGGGGTTTCGTGTCTGGGCCAGAATCTCCAGAAGTTCATCATTTGACAAGAAGTAAAATCTAGATTAAAGAAAATACTTAAAATATAACTTGGAATTAAAGCAAAGCCGTGTATATAGACATACAAGATAACCCCCTTAGCTACATCTCTCCCCACCCGCTGATTTCCTGGACCTCCAAGTCAACTGGTCTTGGGTTTCTAGGGACACCACGTGTCCCTAAAGACAAGTGCTGTGAATATTAGTACAGATGCATCGCAAACATCTAGAATTAGTGTCTGGGAAATGAAAGATATTTTTCATAAAAATTATTAAAAAGGTTCTTGCTGTAACACTGATTTGTTCACATGCCTGTGTTACTTAGCTTTGAGCTTCTATAGCGAAGATATATTATTTGTTTTCCCTAGAATCTAGCCTAGTACCTCACACACAATTTGCTGGATAGATGGATGGGTGGTTACAGGAACTTTGTTTGGTCCTGTGACTATATGCCTGTGGGCCATGCTGGTGTGATACTGCATGGGATTTTCTTAGACCCTGCCCCACAGGGCCATTTGGAGGCAGGAAAAGACCTTAGGAACAGAACCAGAGAAGGTGCATACCTGGATGTCCAGGGATGAAGGTGAGGGAGGAGGGCTTGGACAGAGAAGTCACTTCATTTCTGTGAAGGAAGCTGCCACCCACAAGAAATCCCTCAGGGTTGGAGGGAATCCCATGAATCCCAGACTGGCCCCATGTGGGAAAGGGGGGGTCAGATGGTACCAGCCACATCAGGCCTCTCCTGTCAACTCCTCCCTTCCCTGCTCCAAACTGGAGCCCTCGGAAAACAAACAGGAAGTAGGGAGAGTTGATCCTCGTACATCCTCATCATCGCTAACACGTTCAGCCCTGCAACAAGGTTGAGGCAGGGAAGGGGGAAGTTTTAACTTTGAATGAAGTTTAGAGTTTTGATTATTACAGCTCATTTTGGGGGTTAAGGTGATAAGAGGTTTTTGTGTTTTTTTAAAATTATCTAAGAATGACAGGAAAATTCATGAGGCTTGATCAAGATTTTATGTAAAGGGGCAGGAAGAAACTAACCCCCAGGAGGAAGTGCAGAGGCAGTTATCAGTTACAAATGAAGATGTTTTGGTTGTGCTTATTAGTCCTGCTTCTTTAACAACACATACGTTCACAACTAATTTGTCCCCAAACTTTGTTTTCAGCTAAAGGAACAGATAACTGTAAAGATTAGCCTTTGAGCCCTGTGAGAGCAGGGGTAGTATTGTGTTCATTTTGCGTCTCCAAGACCTGCCTTGATCCACGGCTCACGGAAAGTTTCCATCAGGTTGTTAGAGTGAAATCAACGTCTCACAGAACCTCCTGACATAATGAACATTGGGGACCCGGTTGATGTCATTCCAAACAAAAGGAGAAAAACGCAACTGATACTTTTTGGTGCTCAGTATTTTCATAGGTAAATTTGTACCCAGGTTTCTTTACATATCCAAAGCAATTTCTTTAAATATCAAAAATGTCTTTGGCCTTGGGAGATCCAGGTTGGGAACCTGATTTAAGGATGCAAGAGACAAAGGGCAGGTTCCAAACCTCAGGCTCTTCCATCTTTTTCCATTTTGCTAGATTCGTGTAAGATTTTGGTAAGCTTTGGTAAGACTCTTTAAAGTCCAACTACTGCTGTTAAAACTCATCCAGATCCTCCGGATCCTGCATTTCCTGTGCACACAGAGTCCATCTGTCCTGGCTACTCAGCCATGACCCCTCTCAAGCACGTAACCCAGATAAGCACCTAACCCCGGCTGCCTCCGTGGTTGTTCTAACACAGAACTTAACTCCCATTCCTTAACAGCTAACAGGAAGAATCTGTAAAAGATAAACATGTTGTTAATGTTCTCTGTTACGGTGCAGTGTGGCCCGGTGACGGCAGCTAGGGGCTTTTGCTACCAGCCAGTAGTCTCACACAACCGAGTCACAGAGGGTGACTGTCCAACTGTCGGCCGTGAGCACTGTGAGGCAGGGGCCCAGCCTTTTCTTCTTTGTACCTTCAGTGCTGAGCAAAAACGTTTGGTATGCTTTTATTTATTTTTTGTAATCCTCACCTGAGGATATGTTTATTGATTTTAGAGAGAGAAGGGAGGGGGGAGGAAGAGAGAGAGAGAGAGAGAGAGAGAGAGAGAGAGAGAGAGAGAGAGAGAGAAATGTCAATCAGTAGCCTCCGGTCTGTGCCCCAACCAGGGATCAGACCTGCAACCTAGTTATGTACCCTGACTGGGAATCCAACCCACAACCTTTTGGTGTACAGGATGACACTCCAACCAACTGAGCCACTCTGCCAGGGCCATTTGATATGTTTTTAAAATGCATAGGTGAGTGAAAACTTCCATTTGGAATTTGTGAAAAAATCTCTTAGGCAACTTCTATAGTGACAATCTTAGACCATCAATCAACTTAAAGAAACCTGCTCCGGCACACAGGTCTCCAACTTTTCACATACATATCTGTGGACACATGTGTGTACATATGTGACACACCCATCAGTGGGGCATTGTGATCAAGAATCCTTCCAGCACCTTGAGTACTTACCCACTTAAACCTTTACCTCCCCTCGATGTGACACCTCCCCTTGACATTGACGCTCCCTCATCAAGATACTACTTGGGTTGCCATTGTCAGATGTCTTTCTTGCGTTTCTCTTTGATTCCCTGATATTTTGAGGTTATGGTTTGTTTTTAAGTCTATCCTTTTAAATTAATGGATAATTTTAACTACTAAAAAGTATTGTAGGTTGCTTTGTAAACTTACCTTGGGAAGATAACTCTTTTTGATTCTAAATATGACTCTAGACACTTCTGAATTTGGTCCAGTAATGCATTATTATTTTGAAAAGTCTCCAGAAGTCCTGTTCATTGAAAAAAAAAGGGGGCTGGTAAAATTGCATTAAAATAAATAGAGAATAGAATTTTAAGTGTAAATAAAATACTTTATTAATATTTTTAAAGCTTTTGTTTTACTTAGTAAAAACTATCTAATAAATTAAAAATTATGAGGTTGCCTAAGAATGCTAAGTGTTAGTGTAATTAACATTAATTTTAATATTTACCATAGTTGAACAAGAATTTAACTGGAAACATTTTTAGCTAGCATCCTCCTTTTTGGCGGGCTGAGGGTACACAAACCAAAGCCAAACAGGTTCTTTTGGACCCTCCGGACAAAGCCATTCTCTGAACTTTCTTATTCATGTTTCCTGTTGCCTCTGCCATCTTTACATGCTGAAATTGTGGCAACGGGACTCTACTTCTTTATCACTAAACTCTAGCACCTTAAGGAGCAACATTCAAGCCTTACTTAACTTTGAAGTTTTTGTGCCTATCACAGTGCTTGGCTTACCCGCCCATCCAAGGATCAGACCCTGTCTTTTCCATGTCCCAAAGGATGGGATCACTGACCCAATCCAATCCCTAGCCCCCACCCAAGCATACCTGTCTGGCTTTACTTGGTAACCCCTTCTTCTTGTGCACTTGACTTCAACCCCCACTGGCTTCCTTTCCAACAACTGTGCATGCTAAGTGCACTTTTACCTAAGAGTCTTTGCCTGTGTTCTTTCCTCTGCCTTTGACAATACTCCCTCCCTCAAATGCTCTCATGCCCTCATTCCTCCAGATTTCTGTTCAAAAACCACTTTATCAAAAGGCTTTCCATCTCTCTCTCTCTCACACACATACATGGCTACTCTCTATCCCCTTTACCTTGCTTAATTTTGGTTCATAGCTTTATCATCCCCTGACATGATTCATACAGGTTCACACTTCTTTATTTCAAATCCCTAGGACTAGGTGTATTTTGGAATCAGATTTTTAAAAATTTCAAAAGTTACATAATAAGTCTAGGAGGAACCAGGACAGCACTCTGTAGCCAAACACATTAATATTTTTGCAGCAAAAGATTTGAATTCACACACTAAGTGGATATGGTAGGCAGAGCAAAGGTCTCTCAGAGATGTCCATGTCCCGATCCCCAGAACCTCAGAAGATGCTAGTTGATATGGAAAAAGGAACTTGGCAGATGTGATTACATTAAGGGTCATGGGAGGGGGAGATTATTGTGGACAAGCCTGTGGACCCAGTCTGATCATGGGGGTCCTTACAAGAGGGAAGGCAGGAGGGTCAGAGGCAGAGAAGGGGCTGTGATGACAAAGCAGTTTGGACTGATGCACTTTCTGGCTCACAGGGGACTAGAAGCCCCAAAGTTTTAAAGTTTTCAATTCTATCACACCATATAGTTTTTCCTTTCTGCTTTTGTTGAAGAGTCTTTTGGACAAAGATTCTAGCCCAGTAGGCTGCCGCTGCTTGGCAGGGAAGCTCTCTGGGGGTATTTCCCCTGATGGGTTATGTGCTGCCCTTCACAGAACCAGCAAGCTGGCAGAGGCTTCGATACAGCATGAAGTTCAATAACCATGTCTGTGCCTCAGAGAGTTTAATTCCATACCCGAGAAATGGAACTTATTAAGATGCATTTTGACGTTGAGATTAGAATTACAATTGTTGGTAATATGTTTAACAGGATATAATGAATAAACTAAAAAAGGTATAGAAAATTTTAAAAAAATATATTTTATTGATTATGCTATTAGAGTTGTCCCATTTCTCCCCCATCATTCCCTTCCACCCTGCACACCCCTCCTACCCATATTCCCCCCGTTTAGTTCATGTCCATGTGTCATAAGTTCTTTAGCTTCTACATTTCCCACACTATTCTTGCCCTCCCCTGTCTATTTTCTACCTACTGTCTATGCTACTTATTCTCTGCACCTTTTCCCCTTCCCCTGTTGCTAACCCTCCATGTGATCTCCATTTCTGTTATTGTTCCAGTTGTTTGCTTAGTTTGCTTTTGTTTTAGGTGTGGTGGTTAAGTTAAAGGAGTTCATCATCACCAAGTTCTTATTATATGAAATACTAAAGGGACTTACCTGAGAAAAAGAAGATAAAAAATATGACAGTAAAAAGACAGCAAACTCACAGATATTAACCACTACACCTAAATCAAAGGTACATAAATTTTTATGGTGTTAAGTTTGCTGGAGCTTTAGCAGAATGGGTCATTGGGAGGTTACTGTGACATCATGTGATCACAACAGTGAAATGGAAGCATGACTGACACTCTGTGGCAGCAACCTCAAATTATAAAGACAGCCAAAAAGTAGGTTCTTCTTGACAGAAGTACAAAGTAAGCTGAGAGATGATGATGATGATGATGATGATGATAATGATAATGATAATATTTGATCCATATTGCAAGAGTGTCAAATATACCACAAACATACCTGGTCATCAGTGCTGACTAGAAGGAAGGGGTGAGGGCATCACATATTATCAGACTCTTAAAGGCGACCATCACTTTAACTGACTGTAAAGTCTTTTTGTTTGTTTTTAAAATTTTGTGTTTTACCTGGTTGAGTAGCTGCTCGAAGAGCATTCGGCAGCCGGTTCACCTTCCTCATGATCTCTTTCCAGGACTTATCCACCTGCAGGAACATCTTGGCCTCTGCAGGCAGCTGCCTTTGAATATCCGGAGCATTAAAAATACTTTCTAGGTAGAGCCAGTTTCTCTGGCAGTTCAACCACTCCTCCTAGGAGAAAAATATGGACGGTACTGAATTTTAACCCCAAATTGGAAACATTCAGTTACATTAAAAGTAATTATGTGGAGATTCACTGTATCTTTTTCCCTTTGGGGTCTTCTTACAGGCCCATTGAAATAAAACCTCCTTAAAGGGTCCAAGACTCACCTCAGCCTGATTTCAACCCGTTTTCTACTGAGTAGAGTTATAATGAACCTGCTATGTGGTAATCGGAATGGACCAGGGAAAGAGAATTACTACGCCCACAGGAGACATTTAGGGGTAGGGGGCCAATGGCAAGATGCTTATTGAAAGAAATGAAGGGTTGAGAAGTGGTGAGGTTAGTGACGATTTCCAAATACAGGGTCCCACAAAGGCAGGTTTACAGTTGCGGCTACATGAAACAGTTTATTCTTGAATTATTTATTAATTTTTGTATTATTTTTTCCTTATGAACAACTATAAACATACTTTTGCCTCACCCTGTATAGAAAGTTATCAAGAATAATTTTTTCGATTATATGTATATTCTTCCCTCTCTCCTTTTTTAAAAAGAAACATGATTCATTTTCTTCAGTCAAAAAAGTAAAACCTGCCTGTGACAATACACATGGCAAATACATGAATGGGAGGAAGAAGAACATCACTCATTGCTTCTCGTAGAGACTATCACTGTGACCAAAGGAACCGGAAATACTGTGTCAGAACCAAAGTCTAGACCTCGTCCTTCTCTGTGCCTCCTGCCCGAGAGCCATGAAAAAGTTTCTTACTCCTTGCTCTGGATTTGGGGGTTCCACGTAAGCCTTAACATCACAATCGCTCCCTGCAGGATCTTAGCTCTCACACTTTCTGTTCTCTGAGAAGTCTCCACGACTCAGCACTGGATCCTTTTAAGGATCCCCTATAAAAACATGTCACTTTCTTTTATTTATAGTCTTTGCCTTCATAGGGCTCGGCCATCAGTACAGAAGGCGGGACAGGGGTCAGTTTATAAAGTGTTAAAGTAGAGAAACTCGTGAAAGAGATCTCTCTGAAACAAAGTTGGAACAAATTATCTTTTCCTACTAGTGTATTTATTATTTCACAGATAAACCTTCATATTAGAATGTATAGAAACCCAAATGTAATTAAATCAATCTAAAAATCTGAAGTCTAAGAAAGAGATTGGATGGGAACAAAGTGAGAGTGGTGTGAGTCTGTTTCGCTACGGGATAATCTGAGGTAGAATAAAATAAAAAGAAGGCATGTGCCACAAGGGAAGCTGCCAAGAAGCCTACAAGCAACAGTGAGTGATTTTTCCAGTAAGCATGAGGTTGCTGCGGCCAGACCCTTAAGGTGGCCCCCAGGATCTGGTGTTCTCACCCTTATGTGATCCTCTCCCCTTGAGTGTTGGGTGCTGGCTTCCACCCATGTGGACCATGGCAGAGCTAACGGCATGTACAGTTATGTGTATACTAGTCTTGCGGAAGGCTTTCTCTTCCTTGCTAGATTGATGAAGCAAGTCATCATGTTGGGGAAAGTCCACACGGGAAAAAACAAAGAAGCAACTATGGATGGCATGTAGGAGTTGAGGATGGCCCCCGGAGGACAGCTGGCAAAAAATTAAAGGCCGTAGTCCACGAGTTGCAAGGAAATAACTTCTGCCAACAACCTGAGTGAGCTTAAAAGTGGATCCCTCCTTAGCTGAACCTCTGATGAGAACCCAGTCCTGGAGCACCTCTTCATGGAACCCTGGTGACACCTTACGTAGGAGACCCAGTTAAGGCACAACTGAACTACTGACCCACAGAGACTGGGGTATAATACATGTATATTATGGTATGCCACTAAGTTTGTGGTATTTTGTTTCACAGCAATTACGACTAATAAAAGGTGATGGGGTAATCCTGTAAAGAAGAGCTCAATATATTTGCATTTTCCTTACATTCTGAACATAGTCAGACATCATCAGTTAAATATTACAGCTAAGCTACACAATGTTTAAATGATTGAACAACTGATTTCTAAGGTCCAGTGGCTCTCCAGTTCTGTGAGTCCCTGAACTGAAATTTTTCTTACTCACCAGTGTTTGATTAAATAAAGCAAGCTGTTTCTGCCAGTCATCCACTCGAGTTTTCAGAGGACCAACATAACGAGATGAGGCAATGGTTGCAATGTTGATGGTACTGTCATCAAGAAGGACCTTGAAAGAAAAAAAGAGAAAATAATGCAACATCATATGTTTGTGCTGTCGAAGTTAATTATAGATATTTAGTCCCCAGAGTCCATTTGAAACCCAGCTTCTTGAATGGACAGCTTAGCCCTTCCTGCTGGTTCCTCCCCACACAATTCCCTTCCATGTCGCATTTACTGTGACTTCTATGGCTTACAAGCCGGTGTCATGTTCTCTCACAAGTCATAAAGGATGCCTGGCTGCAAAATCTCGGTTTCTGTGATTATGTACGGCACAAGTTTTTGTGTTGTTCAACATTCTTCCTCTCTTCCCCTTCTTTAGAGTATCTGCTAACTTCTTTACACTATTTGGTCATCCAGGCCTTTATTTCCCAACAGTACTCAAAACTAGCAAAAGACAGCACAATTAGCTGTCTTTTCTATCCAATGAAACATCACTTTCCTCCAAGTATCTCCAGGAAAAGGGCAATTGAATTCACTCACATCAAGCTCTGAATGATTACAGACAGTTTTTCCTCTACCTCCCATCCCTCCTCCATCTTACACTGTAGCAACCCTCACAGAACATATGCATTTTTAAAAAATGTGTCTGGTAATCTAAAGGATTTCAATTGCTCTATTTAAATGATAAACTTCTTGAGAGCAGAAGCTCCATCACCTAGTATCACTTGACCTTTTACTGACTGACTTTCACCTTGAATCTACTCTTCCATCCACTGCCCAGACTGACATATGATCTTGCTCTGCCAACCTATACCTGACAAAGCCATTTCATCTCCAGTTCTGGCCTGGATACACCCTACAGACCAGGGCTTTGCTATAGGGAGCCAATCTGTGTGGAAGTGGTGAATGTAGCCCAGCTCTTGACTCAGGAAGCCGGCAGGAGCAAGGTGGCACACAGGAGCTGGGCCCACAGGTCAGCTTTCCCACAGGGAGCCAGGTCTGCATTGTACCTGGGCTGCTTTGAGGCTTGCTTTTGCTAAAACTCCCTCACTCTGAATTGAGGCAGCAAACATTTACTGCATATCTTTAACTTCCTAAAGTCTGTGCTAAACCTTCCAAAGATGGAGTATGACCAGTTCAACCATTTTCCTCCTTGCATTTGCAACATCCTTTTCTTTGAAGTAACCAGCAACATCCTTTCCTTTGTTATCCATAAAAGGTAATCAATCACCTAAAACAAACCCGAGAATAGTAAATGAGGACCATCCTCGATGTGATGTGTCCAGAAAAGCAATAAAAGCCTGTCCTGGCAGGGGTCGGGGCCCTCTCTCACTCAGAGAGTGGCCATGCTGTCCCTTTTTCTCCACAGGACTTCTGCAGTGCGTGTGAATTTGTTCATTGCATCCACAACACACGGACCCCGCTGGTCGAAGTCTGCATCACTTTGCATTTTAAATTGAGCTGTAAGAACTAGATTCCTTTGCTAAATAAATGTGTCTTTGGATTTTAAGTCACTAAGAATATTCCAACACACAGGTTAGACTTACCTTCTTTTGTTGTTCATACATTCCTAATCAAAAAAATCAAGTGAATTTAGCTTCTTAATGTGCTATAAACCTGATATATTCATTCATGTTTCTTTGCCTCATTTTTAAAAAGATTTTATTTATTTATTTTTAGACAGAGGGGAAGGGGAGGAGAAAGAGAGGAAGAGAAACATCAAAGTGTGGTTGCCTCT
Organism: Anoura caudifer; assembly: GCA_004027475.1. Taxonomy (NCBI): domain Eukaryota; kingdom Metazoa; phylum Chordata; class Mammalia; order Chiroptera; family Phyllostomidae; genus Anoura; species Anoura caudifer. Next base: position 51,827 of record PVKU01003662.1, on the reverse strand, counting down.
CAAGCGACCCCTACTGGGGACCTGGTCCACAACCCAGGCATGTGCTCTAACTGGGACTAGAACTGGTGACCCTTTGGCTGTCAGGACAGCACTCAATCCACTAAGCCACACCAGCCAGGGCTCTTTGCCTCTTTTAAGTAGTTTGAAATGTACTTTATTCTCATCTATGTCTATCAAATCCTCTTCACCCTTTAAGGTCCAGCATGTCTTAGCTGATCAAGGAAGGATTCTTTGATCACTTCTGCCATTAATGATCTCTTTGCTTTTCTGAATTCCCCAACAGTTATCAACTATAGGATTATACTCCTACATATAGATGCCATTTTTATTGCTTTGCTAAATATTTCATGTATAAGCATTTTTGTCAATTATCCATACTCATATTTTACCTTCCCAATTAAATTTTCTTATTTAGTAACTCTCATATTTCATTTGTTCATCATAATCTCCCATAAGAGATTTAGGACTAGGTCTGGCCAGAACCTTCACCATAAGTTTTAATAACCCAGTTACCTACCTGTATGTCATCTGTGCCGCCTAAGATAAATACATCTTTGGTGTCACGGTGAGGGAGAATGACAAATTCAGTTGTTTTCCAAGAATCTTCTACCTTAGAAATAATTCAAATCTTGGAATATTAAGTCCGTTTGTGTTCAGATATTTAATAAGTGCATGTGAAATGAAATAAATAAAGAGCATTCCAGATAAGAAAAAGCTAGAATTCATTGCCACCAAACCAGTGTTATGTGAAATGTTAAAGGGACTTCTTGAGGAAGAAGATGAAAAAAGATAAAAAATATGAGCAATAAAATGGCAATAAATACATATCTATGAACTCAATCTAGAAAAACAAAATGAACAAGCAGAATAAAAACAGACTTACCGATACAGAGAACATATTGATGGTTGCCAGATTGGAAGGGGTGAGGGTTGGGTGTAAAAGTGATGGAGTTAAGAAGTACAAACGGGTTGTTACAGAACAGTCATGGGGACGTATTGTACAGCATAGGGAATATAGTCAACAATATTCTAACAACATTGTTTGGTGTCAGATGGGTGCAACTTATTGGGATGATCGCTTAGTAAGTTATATAATATCTAATCTCTGGGGAGTACAGCTGAAACTAATATAATAATATATGTCAACTGTAATTGAAAAATTTTAAAAAATTATTTAAAAACTCCATAATAATCCCTTTCTTCTCCTTTACTGCTTTTAAAATTCTAGCAATCATTTTCTCAGTTAAATGACACTGATTTACTGAATTCTATTGACTAATGATATATATGAATAATGTGATACTTTAATGTGTATTTCTTATCACTTTATGCTTTAATTAAAAGAAAAAATTCTTTTTATACAGGTGATTGATAGGTATGTGTAAATTTTTAGGGAAAAATGTAAGTATTCTAAGTAGAGAAGTCTTCTCAATGTGTTTTGAAGCATTTCACACAGTTAGTTCTTTGGTAGTTTGAAAGATAATGTATTTTGATATAAAAGATATTCTTTGGTATAAGAATGAAAATTTCAAACTTTGTTGTCATTAGGTTTATGTTGGGCTATAAGCTAAGTAGAAAGAAGATGTTTATAATGTATAATAATACCGATAATGATAATAAATGTGAGAAAACAGCAGAAGGATGTCTGATAATGAGAGGGTGAAAGTTGCAATGTTGAAAAACCTATCCAGATAAACCAAAAGTTGGTGGTATGAAAACCTTTACATTATGTGATCTTAAGAATATGTTTTTTAGATTTACCTTTTTAAGAATTGTTTCTAAGGCAGCTTCTCCAGAAGCCTGTCCAGAAATGTCCTGTATTTCTTCAGCAAAGTCAAAAACATGCAACTCGGAGAGCCTCTCTAAGGTCAATGGAGTTTCAAGGTCTACTAGAGTGGCATCCACTGTGTGTTCAATGGCTGTCCAATGTCTAGGTTTCAAAGTTGGGTTCCTCAAGTCAACAATAACTGGAAGCTGGAAAACAAACACTCTCAGAGACACCATGCTTTCAATCTTCAGGGCATAGATTTTAATTCAAGAATGTAGAGATCTGGAAAGAACACCACATATACTCTTACAACAACAACCACCACCTGAACAAACTGCAAATTAATGACCTGTATTGAACCCATACGAAACCTAAGTTGAAAGGCAATCAACTAACTGAAAATCTGGTGACAGACAGGTACCCACAGTTTTTCCACAACGAGAAACAGAACCTGAGAATTTGACTATCTAGGACAGATGTCTTGAGTTGCCATTTAAGTGAGTAGGGAGACAACTAAACTTAAGGCATAAATTGCTGATGACTGAGTGTAGGGTGGCATGAGAATGCCAAGTACCTGGGCACTGCAAATATAGAGGTGTTCATAGAAAAGACTGAGGAGACTCCTAAGAAACCAACTTCATGGTGCTGGCAGAGGGAGGAAAGAGCAGCCACTTTTGTAACTAACCAGCCAATCTCTCCTGTCTGCAAAAGACTTAATGTCTGAGAAGGGGGCAGCAAAAACTCTCAACCGAGGTATCAGTGATAACTCATTGTAGGTATTTGTATATATCTGGAGAAATAGAAGATGAAAAAAAGCAAACCCACTGGAAAGAGACAGAAACAAATATATTTTAGGCTCATCACTACATTTGGAGGAGGGGAAGGAATGCCTATGAAGGTAACAGTTCTGAGAACAAGGGACACAAAACCTTGTTAGTACAGAGACAATGAGAATATGAGGGAATGTCCCCTCTCATTTCTACCACCAACCTAACAAGTACTGAGTGAAAAAAAACACTGGTATACAGAGTGGAAAGTTGCAAGAGACAGATTCTGTCTGGGCACAACACAATGGGAAGACACAAGGTCCGGGGAAACAAATTGAAAAAATGATCTTTGGCAAATCAGCCCAAACCCTAAACATGAGGTGTTTAGAACAATTTAAAGGCTGTGGTATACTGAGGGTAGCTATAGGAACGTCAAACCTCAAATATACCCTAGTTCATAACTAGATATAACATAACATGCCACACAAAAAGTCCAGTGGGAAGAAAGGCATTATTTATTATATTACATAAAATATAAAATATTGCTTGCCCTTTAATATAAAAATTAAAAATATTTATAAAAATATAAATTTTGTTTATAACAAAATTTAAGAAGTATATTAAAGGGCAAGACAGACATCCAAGAGACCAAGAATAATCAGAACCAGACTCATATATGACACATGTGTTAGAATTAACAGACAGGAAACTTAAAGTGATTGTGATTAATATGTTAATGGTTTTAATAGAAAAGGTAGACAGAATGCAAGATCAGATGGGACATGCTAAGAGGAAGATGGAAACTATAATAAAAAATTAAACAGAGGTTAGAAATAAAAGACAGTAATAAAGATAAAGAATGCCTTTGATAAACTTGACACAGCCACAGAATCAGTTAACTTGAAGATAAATGAGTAGAAACTTCCCAAAGTGACATACAAGGAGAAAAATTAGTGTATCCCCCACCACAAAATCATAACAGAACATGTAAGAGCAATGACAGAATATTAGATGGTCTGAAACATAGGTAATAGAAATCAAGAAGGATAAGAGAGATAGAAAACAGAGCACGAGAGATACTTGAAGAGATAATGACTGCATTTTTTTTTTTTCAAAATTAAAGACAAACCAAACCAGAGATCCAAGAAATTCAGAGAACACCAAGCAAGGTAAATACAAACCACAAATAACAACAATGACAAACAAACAAACAAACAACCCCACCAACATACATCTAGGCATATCACATTACAAACTGATAAAAACCAAGACAAAGGTAAAATCTTGAAGGCAGCCATCCTTCAACAAAAAAACATTTATCTGCAAAAAAAACAAGAAAAAGCACTACAGCTGACTTCTTGTTAGAAACCACACAAGCAAGAAAATAGTGAAAGGCTATTTTTAAATTTCTGGAAACAAACACAACCTGTCAACTCAGAATTATATACCAAGTGAAAATACCACTCAAAATTAAAAAAAAAAAAACTTTTTTAAAACAAAAATTTAGGGAATTCATTGTTAGCATGACTACTCAAAAAAATATTAATCAAAGTTCTTCAGGCAGAATGAATATGCTGTGAGTCAGAATCCATTCAAAGAAACAAAGAGCATTGGAAATGGAATAAAGGTAAAATAAATTTTATTTCATTTCCATTTGTATTGTCTTAAAAGATTATTACATAAAGCAAAAGTAATTACAATTTGGTATGTTTATAATATAAGCAAAGATAAAATACATGATGTTAGCACAAACATTAGATAAACCATGGTAATCTACATAATGGGATTCTACTCAGCAATAGAAATTAATGAACAAAAGAATCTTCAAAAAATATTCTAATTCACAGAGTTGTACAACTACCACCACTATCTAATTTACATTAGCCCCAAAGGAAACCACACTCATTAACTACCACTATCCTCTTCTCCTTCTCCGCAGTGGCTGGTACCCACTAACCTACTTCCTCTACGAGCTTCTCTATCCCGGACATTTCATATCATTGACATCATATGCTATGTAGTTTTTTTGTGACTGGCTTCTTTCATTTAGTATGACATTTTCAAGTTTCATCTATGCCTTAGCATATACTAGTACTTTATTCATTTTTATTGCTGAATCATATTCCATGATATAGCTATATTATATTTTGCTCATTCATGCATTCATTGGTTGATGAACATTGGTGTTTTTTTGCCACTTTTGGCTATTATGAATGATGCTGCTATGAAATTCATATATGAGGTTTTGTGTGAACTTATGTTTTCAATTTTCTTAGGTATATACCCTAGGAGTGGAATGACTTGGTAATATGTTAACTTTATGTTTAACATTTGAGAAACTACCAGACTACTTCCAAAGAGGCAGTACCACCTTGTAATCTCAACAGAAACACATGAGGGTTCCAATTTCTCCAGATCCTCACCTACAATCTGTTTCTCTGAACATAGCCATCCTGGTGGGAGCAAAGTGGTACCTTATTGTGGCTTCGATGTGTATTTCCCTGGTGACTAATGGTGTTCAGCATCTTTTCATGTATCTTCTCTGGGCAGATGTCTCAACTCCTTTGCTCATTTAAAAATTTTTTTGTCTTTTTATTTTTAAGTTATAAGAGTATGCTAGGTATTCTGGGTATGAGTGCATAGATATATCTTATATGCATTTTTCTAAGTGAATGATGCCAGGCCCTAAAGGTTCCATGTTGTGTTAGTCCATTTCTGTCATTCTGGAAAAGGAAATACTACAGAGACAGAAAGCAGATCAGGGGTTGCCTGGGGTTGGGATGGAAGGCAGAGCTGACTACAAAGGGACGACATAAGGGAATTTGAGGGTGGGGGTGATGAACTATTCTGAACGGTACTGTTGTGGTGGATACACGACTCTTCCCAATTGTAAAACCCCGTAAAACTGTATACCACAAAAAACGACTTTTACCGTACGCAAGTTAAAACAACAGCCACCAGGATTTCCAAGGAACAAAAGATGGGATGCAGACTGTGACCAGGGAACTTGTTTACAACAGTATGTTATAAGCACCCTTAAGGCAATAAGGAAGAATGAAGCTGACTTAAGTAACTTTTGAGAACCAGGTCTCATAAGGCTATAGGAGAAAAACTGCAAAAACACTCTTTTCAGTGGAGAACGTTTGCTTCTCATTGTCCCTGAAGCTTTGCTTACTCTTTCTACCCACGTCTTCTTTTAGTTCTTTATCTCTTTTTAAAAAATAAAAAAACTGATTAAAAGGATAAAAATCATTTCCCCTTTCCTTCCCATTTCAAGTGCTGGTGCATTTCAAGCAGTGATTGTTTTCAAAGTGCCAGCCCTGCACACCTTCTGCTGGGCTTCCCAGCCTTCCTCACGTACAACACACTTTGAAAACTGGCCTATTTGTTTGGTGCAGAGGTGTGAATGGGCAAGGCTGCCTAGCCTCCTCCGGCTGTCTACAGGCTGAGTGGATCAGTGTCTTGGCACCCCTACAACCTGGTCCTGCATTAGTTCCCCTACCACTTGGGAAACTGTTGCTCTGAATGCCTCTTCTAACCAAGGCATTCAGCTGCGTGGTTCAGCCGGCTGAGGACAGGAACGCATTCTGCGCTTGGCAACAATTGAATTCGTCTACTCTTTTCTCTCTGTGCAAAGCTGACTCATTTAAACAGGGAACAGTTCTCAACGTTGGACTCACTAGCATCAAGCGGTAACACACTGACAAAAGTTTGAGAAATAATTTCTACCAAACTTACCTTTTCTCTCATTTTTTCCACTTTATGTTTTAGCTGGGGCACTACGCTGTTGGGTGGCAAACCCTTTTCCAACTGAGTCACAAATTTGGCATATTTAGAAACTTGACTGTTTAGGACATCTGGATCCAGGGAGTCAAATTTGGACTATGAAAATTAGGGGCAAAGAAGAAGTTAAGACATGATAAAACGCAAGCTTGAAATAGTGAAATTTTTTACTTTACTTGGATTTTCCAGTAGTTAAATAGTTAATCCAACTCAACTCTCTACTTTTGGAAATGGCTTTACTTGTTGAGATTGCCCGTGGCCTATCAGGCATCACTTGGTCATGCCTTTCTTGACCTGGTCCCCATCATCACATGCACTATTCTATAAATTATTCCTGGGGACCAAACCTTATAAGGAGATATAAATAGTTAATTTTTACTCTTGCTAACTAGAAATTTCTCACCTAGTATTTTCCTATTATTACATTATGTACTCCTTTAATATATATGATTTAAGGGTGCCCCCCAAATATGCATGTATCTATAAATATATTTCTCAGTTATATAAACATATGTGTACACATGTATTGACATGTAAGATGGTCATATGGACTGAGGGCTACAGAAAATTTGTAAAACTTTCATTTGTTTCCAGATTCAACATTTTCTTTCTGGCCCCTAATGGGTCATTCCTATGGTGAATTCATCCCGCTTTGGAAGCTGTTGTTCTTCTAATCTCTGGTGGTTATCAGAAAACTCTCTAAGATTCTTCTTTATTTTTCATAAAATTATAACAGCATATTTTACTGAAATTAAAAATATACCAGATTGTTAAAAATTATGATTGATATTATTAGAACTTTAAGTTTAGTTAAAACAAAAATGATCTAAGAATTGAGACCTTTTTATTTCTTACCTTTAACCATTCCTCCTGGAGCTGACCCCACTCATACAAAGAATCCCAGAGCAACTGCTTGAGCTTCACCTCAGCACTGACTTCTTCCAAATCTTCAAACTTAGAAACTTCTACCTTTAAAATGTAATCAACCAAATACACTATTTAATTTTCAGATATAAATACCTTATGTTGTCCTCCTATTAGTAATTCTTGATACAGTAATTCTTGATAAGGAGGATATGGGGGGATAGAAAATTAAGAAAGAAAAGGAGAGATGGAAACATAGAAAAAAATCATAAAACCCATGTAAATTCAAATTTCCATTTGAGTGACAAAATAGAACTCTTTATATTTCCTTAGGACTTAAATATTCTCTGAAGACATAAACATCACAAGAGTACCATGGGCATTCTTCCTCAGGTTGGGTCATACATGCATATACATTCCTGGCCTTTTTTGGAAAGCAGATGGATCTTCAGAGGCTGAAGACTGATTTCAGTTAGGGCTTATGTTCTTAGATGGTAGAAGAAGAAGTTTGTGCAGTAGCTGGTGAAGTGGATGGGGTGATTTAAGACGGAGAGGACAGCCCAGTTTCTTACCTCTTTTTAGCCCCATGGGCTGTATATGACACCTATAGAGAGAAACGTTGCAGGAAAAGCTGAAGAAGGTGTTTTGGCGAAGTGTTTTAGGGCTGCCTTGGCTTGGAGGTGAGGGAATCTCCAGGGGGTTGTTTGTACAGAAATTGTGAGCCCTGTGATAAGTGACAGCTTTGAACTTTGCATCCAACAGCAGCAGTGTGCACATTCTTTGCAAGTGCACCGTGGAACATTCCCGAAGAGAGATCATACGAAAGGCCACAAAACAAGCCTTAGGAAATTTAAGAAGATTGAAATCATACCATGTATCTTTTCCAACCACAATGGTATGAAGCTAGAAATCAACAATAGGAAGGCTGGAAAATTTACAAGCATGTGGAAACTAAACAACAAATTCCTGAACAACCAATGGGTCAAAGAGAAAATCAAAGGGAAATTTAAAAAATGTCTTGAAACAGAGTAACAGGACAACACCGCACACCAAAACCTACAGAATGCTGCAAAAGCTGCTCTGAGAGGGAAGTTTATAGCAATAAATGCATAGATTACGAAATAGAAAGATTTCACATAAACAACATACACATCAAGGAGCAGGAAAAAGAACAAGTTAAACCCCAAGTTAGCGGAAGACAGGAAATAACAAAGATCAGCATGGAGATGATATAAAATAAAGACTAGAAAAACAGAAAAGATCATCCAACAGCAGCAGCATACACATTCTTTTCAAGTTCACATGAAACATTCCCAAGGGTAGATCATATGAGAGGCCACAAAACAAGTCTTGGAAAATTTAAGAGGACTGAAATCATACCATGTATCTTTCCAACCACAATGGCATGAAGCTAGAAAGCTGCAACAAACTTATCTTAGTTTCAAAGAGCTGGGTTTTTTAAAAAAGATAAACACAAATGACACAATTTTGGCTAGAGTAAGAAAAAAGAATACTCAAATAAATGGAATAGAAGTGAAGACATTACAACTGACACCACAGAAATATAAAGGACCACAAGACACTGCTATGAATGTGTATATGACAACACATTGGTTAACAGGAAAGGATAAATTCCTAGAAATATACAACCAAAAAGACTGAATCATAAAAAGAAGAAAATTTAAACAGACCAATAATGAGTAAGGAGGCTTAATCAGTAACCAAAAACTCCCCAACACAGAAGAGCCCAGGACTAGACAGCTTCACTGGTGAATTCCACTGAACATTTAAAGAAGAATTAATGCCAATCCTTCTCAAACTTTTCCAAAAAAAAAAATTAAGAGGTGGAATACTTCTAAGCTCATTTTGCAAGGCCAAATTACCCTGATATTAGGGGTCTAGCCCTATCTTCATGAATGATTAGAAATTATTTCCTAGGTCCGTTAGGACTTCACTTCTATCCCTCAAATGCCTGAGAGCTTCAGAAGCAAGGTTGAATGTAAGGTGATTATAAAGTAAGAATTAATCAAGTATAAATACAGTGTGTGGAAGGGAGGGAACACCCTCCTATTTCAGGCACTGGCTCGGGCAGTGCTTTCTGATCCACAGAGTGCCCCATCTGTTAGTTGTAGCTTTTTTTTTCTTTTTTTAAAAATATATTTTATTGATTATGCTATTACAGTTGTCCCATTTCTCCCCCATCATTTCCCTCCACCCTGCACACCCCCTCCCACCCACATTCCCCCCTTTAGTTCACATCCATGTGTCATAAGTTCTTCAGCTTCTACATTTCCCACACTATTCTTGCCCTCCCCCTGTCTATTTTCTACCCACCATCTATGCTACTTATTCTCTGTACCTTTTCCCCCTCTCTCCTCCTCCCACTCCCCTGTTGCTGACCCTCCATGTGATCTCCATTTCTGTGATTCTGTTCCTGTTCTAGCTGTTGGCTTAGTTTGCTTTTGTTTTAGGCCTTATCCGAGAAGCAGTTTATCTTCCCTTCCATTCTAAATGAAAGCTTTGCTGGATAGAGCAATCTTGGATGTAGGTCCTTGCCTTTCATGACTTCAAATACTTCTTTCCAGGCCCTTCTTGCCTGGAAGGTCTCTTTGGAGAAATCAGCTGACAGTCTGTGATGGGAACTCCTTTGTAGGTGACTGTCCTCTTATCCCTTGCTGCTTCTAGATTTTTCTCCTTCATTTTAACCTTGGCTAATGTAATTATGATGTGCCTTGATGTGTTTCTCCTTGGGTCCAACTTCTTTGGGACTCTCTGAGCTTCCTGGACTTCCTGGTAGTCTATTTCTTTGCCAGATTGGAGAAGTTCTCCTTTATTATTTGTTCAAATAAGTTTTCCACTTGTTGCTCTTCTTCCCCTTCCGGTACCCCTATAATTCAGATGTTGGGATGTTTAAAGATGTCCTGGAGGTTCCTAAGCCTCTCCTCATTTTTTTGAATTCTTGTTTCTTCCTTCTTTTCTGTTTGTTTGTTTGTTTCTTTCTTCCTTCTGGCCCACTCCATTGATTTGAGTCCCAGTTTTCCTCCCACCACTATTGGTTCCCTGTGCATTTTCCTTCATTTCACTTATTGTAGCCTTCATTTGTTCATCTAATTTGTGAGCAAAATCAACCAGATCTGTGAGCATCCTGATCACCAGTGCTTTGAACTGTGTATCTGATAGGTTGGCTATCTCCTGGTTGCTTAGACGAATTGGTTTTCAGGCTTTGATTTGTTCTCCCATTTGAGCCATTTTTTTTGGGGGGGGGGGTCTGGTCGCAGATGTTATGTAGTGAGGGGTGGAGCCTTAGGTGTTCCCCAGGGCAGGGCAGCCCAGTCACTGGGTAGTGATGCTGTATATGGGGGCGGGGTCCGAGAGGGAACAATGGTGCTTGCTCTGCTCTCTCTTGGATTCCAGTCCCTTCCACCACTTCCCCTTCACCTGGATTATCTGTGCGTGTGAATGTGGGACCATCTGGTCAGCCAGCCACCTTACTTGGCCTCACTGGGACTGCACCATTGCCACCCCATGCCTGAGGTCTGCTAGCTGCTGTTGCCCGCATGCCCAGGTCCACCAAACTCCACTTTTTCCTGCCATGACTCAGCCCCTCTTACCGGTCTGGATGAATAGTTTGTTGGACTTCTGTACAGTTCGATTTTCTATCAATTCTGGTTGTTTTCTTGTTTCTAAATCTTTGTTGTCCTTAGTTTTGGTTGTGCAAGGAGGCACAGTGTGTCCACCTACACCTCCATCTTGGCTGGAAGTCTCTGTTAGTTGTAGCTTTTTATCAAGCAGTATTTCTTCCATACCACACTTCCTACCCTAATACTTTCTTATCTTGTAGGTCAGTTAACTCAACCAGAGAACCACTTCGAACCCAGTTCTCTCATGCACAAACCTCCTGTCTCAAGTGTTGCACTAGTCACATTGTGCAGAGCCACGCTCCTTAAGTTATTGATTGCTCCCCCCACCCCATGCTCTGGAGCAGACAGCTCCTAAGACTACTTTCTGGCCATCCATGTGGGGTTCTGGAAGAGATATATGTGTTCCCATGTGAAGTCCAGGCACCCCTCCAAGACTTTGGGAGAGACTAACGACACCCACATTGCTGGCGGCCCCCTTGGTTTTGACCGTAGAAATCTTTTCCATTCTTTTTTTATTTTGGTCTCCCTAATAGCTGTTTAGAGCACTATATCTCTCACTCATTTCTCTTCATTTTTGCTTTTGAGGCATATCTTTTAGCCTTTCAATCTACCCTTTGGATCCATCTATACCTTGGCTTAGGAAAATTCTCTTCTGTCACAAAATTGGTGCATCAAACTAGGGCAAATCAGGCAATATTCATAGAATCATAACACGTACATGGATGTAAAAGAAGCTTAAATATTAGGAAAGTAATTGACCACATTTAAAAATCCATATACATTTTAACACAGAAACTATAATCTGTGGTCTGAGGGTTTATCTACAGTTCACAATTACTTTTTAAAAAGAAAGACACTTTGTCTCTAACATATACTAATCTTTAAACAGATTAACATGAAAACACAGTGCACCAAAACCTATGGAATGCAGCAAAAACAGTCCCGGGAGGAGAGTTTTCAGTGATGAATGCGTAAGGCAGAGAACACATCACGTTTGTTTCAGACTGTTCCAGCAGAGTGACCAGCACACAGGTGTCCAAACATTAAATATTTACAGTCACGTTGCTGGAAGTGCTTGTGCATCACTGCCATTGCTATGCACATGCTTTAAAAACACGTGTAGAATTGCTATTACCTTAAAATTTTTCTGATAAGATTTGTATTGAAATGCACGTTTCTGAAGATCATCTAGAACTAATTGCAGATCATTCAACGTGGACTTTATTCTGTCTTGGTCAGCATTAATATCCAAAATCTGTGGATCCTGTAAAATTAAGATAGTTTTTGATGAGTCATTCCTGCTTTGTGATGCAGACCATGACTTTAAATTAATTAACACAAATTTTCAAAAAAATATTTTTCTAATTCTCTTCTCACTCTGATTTTTATAAAATATGTTAAAATGATTGCTTTTCCTCAATTTTACAGCAATGTACACATGCTGCAAAAAGTGCAGAAATACACAAAGAAGTGCCATGGGATGACAATGTTTTTAAATAGTCACTAATATATTTTCCCTTATCTGTTTTCATTTCCTACACTTCAAGAAACACAATTTCAGGTAAGGATAATTGAATGAAATGGGGAAAAGAAGGAAGAGGCTATAATACAAGGAATATTCCTATTTTGTGATAAACAAAATAGAAAGCCTTTGCATTCTGAGAGGGAGGAAGAGAAAAAAATAAGGAATAAATAATCAGACATGTTTTCTTGCTGACCTGTGGGGCTGAAACCCTACCCAGTGAATGGGAATGGGAAAGTTTAGGAATGAAGTAGAAACATCTAACTAGGTTTGGGAGAATCTGAGAAAATTGGAAGAATCTGAGAACTATTCCAGCCACAGCCTGGTGAAGCCATTTATCCCATCTCTGATACAGCATGGCCCTGCATTCCAAATGGCAGCAGGCTCCTGGCTAGAAAAAGCTACATGAAGTGTGCAGGTGGAAGGGCTTGTGCTGTCTTTCTGGGGCCTCATGGAGTGGTATGTAGGTGATCAAGAAGTTCTCATGGGCCTTGATTCTGGCAGTGAGAACTGGGGAAAGAACTAGTGGACCAGAGGAAGTCTGAAGTCAGGATTTGAAAGTCACAGATTGAGGCTGTAGACTTGGGCAGAAATGACGAATGCAGCAGCGGGGGCTAGCATGATGCCTCAAGGACCAGGAAGGACTCTCAGCTGACCTGAGACTCCCGGCTTCCTCGGATAGCCAGGCCCAGCCAAACTGCCCAGGAAGCCCAATGGTCCAGAGGGCAGCACAGGACCTGGATGTCCCTCCCCTCCATATCCGCCAGGAGGAAATGCAGATTTCCCCTTATGCAGCAAGAGGTGGGAGGGATGGGAGCAAGGGTGAAGAAATGCTTGATAGGGAGTTCAGATTTTAAACTAAAATCTATCCCAAAGAGACCAAATTAAAATAAAATAGACATTTCAAATTGAAATAAATTGAGTTATTATTGAATGTTACATTTAGGTTTTTTCTCCAATTTTCTTTATCAACAAGAGTGGTGCTCATGACAGCAAGATGATAGCATTTATGGAAATGGTGAAGTTGCAGTTCTTTGCTCTAGTGATAACGAGTTAATTCCAAACCCTCTATAGAAGAAGCACTTGCTGGAGAGAACCTCTGCTATCATTTTTGTTTGTACATTAGGCTTTTTAAAATGCACGATTACACATAAAGCCCTTGCTGCAACTTCTGCTCTCTCTAGCAATCTATCTATATACATATGAATTGTTTCCAAACAAAGACTAACCATTCGTACTTTTTATTGTCTGCTCTGTATGGAAAACAATATAGTAAGGAGCTAATAGTGGACTATTAACCATTGGGAGCAGACTGCCTAAGCTTAAATTCTGGTTCCTCCATTTACTATTTGTGTGACCCTAGGCAGGTTACTTAACCTCCTTGTGTCTTGGTTTCCTTCTCTATAAAATGTGAATAGTAAAACCTTATAGGTGTCTGAAGATTAAATGAGTTAAGACATGCAAATATATATAAGAATGTTCCTAGAAGCATTATTTACTATTGTTAAAAACTGTAAGCAATCCAATGTCCATCAACTGTGGAATGAATAATTAAATTGTGGTATATGATGAAATAACTACATAACAGTGAATGTGGACAATAAGTTGCATTCACACACAGCAACATGGATGAATCTCAGGAATGAAACAAAATCAAATAAAGGGCACACTGCTGTATGATTCCATTTTTTAATTCTTTTTTAAAACAATTTTTAAATTTATTTTTAGAGAGAAGAAGGGAGAGAGAAAGAGAGAGAGAGAAACATCAATACATGGTTGCCTGTGGTGCACCCCCCACAGGGGACCTGGCACACAACCCAGGCATATGCCCTGACTGGGTATCGAACCAGTGACCCTTTGGTTCTCAGGCCAGCACTCAGTCTGCTGAGCCACACCAGCCAGGGCTGTATGATTCTATTTAAGTGAAGTTGATAAACAGGCAAAGCTATTTTATCCAGGGTAGTGGATGGCTTTGGAGAGGAAGAAAGGGTTAGCGATGACAAGGGACACTAGGGAACAAGTAATGTTATAGCTCCTGACATGGGCAGTGGATACACAGATGTGTTCACTTCCTGATAACTCACTGAGTTGTATGGATATTACAGCTATGTCCAGTTTTCTCTATGTGAAAATACAAAAATACTTTAGCACATGATACATACTAAGTAGACAATAAATAGCAGCTACTTTTTTGTTTCAATGTCATATAAATGTATATTGTAATCTCTAATTCTGTATTGTATTCCTTTGAGTAGATGTACCCTAACACATTTTATTAATATTTTGTGGATGAACATTGACTATTTCCCAATTATTCTGATTTGATTATAACTTTCTATTGTTTTATACCTCTGTGATAAGTTTTAGTCAATGTTAATAAAATAATGGATCATTACAAAATCAGATTTTCATGTATATGTTTCAGTTGAGAATCACCCAGATTTCTATTTTAAATTATTAAAAAATTCCCCTTGATGTATAGTAAAATTAGTGCAAGTTAACCAAATATTCTTCACCATCATTATTACTTTAAACTCTGCCTCTTCCTAAGTAGAAATTTTCTAATATGTGGTTTAAAAAAAACACCTCACTGTGATAATAGCTATAAAGTATGCTAATAAGTTGTAAAAACACCTATTTGAGAATAATAAATCCAAGCCAGGAGAAATAAAATTAACGATTACATATATACTTTACTCACAATGGTTTGGAATTTATTCAATACTGTGAAGAGAGTTCAGAAACACTTTTGATTTTAAATAGAAGCTCAAAGACCTTGTTAATTGGACAGAATAAAGCCATGCAAAACAAAAGTTGAATCGGATTAAAATGAAATATGCTCCCTGAATGGTTCAATTAAAATGTAGCAGTCAAGCTGAATATGTCATATTTGAAAATACACCCTTAACTTACCTGTGCTAGCAGCTTCACTTCATTCACTTCATTGGTCAGATCTTCAAGATCTTTACCCAACTGCACACAAAATTGCTTAATGCTTGCTTCTCTGTCACCTACGGATTTATCGATAGCATTCCGAACAGCCACGATGGATGGCTTCATTGTAGCAAAAACAGCAAAGTCTTCAGGCGGTGTGGGAACCTGGTACTGTTCAATGAGCTTGTACATTTGAATCACCACATTCCCTTCATCTTCAAGGCTTTCAATCTAAATAGAAACATTTGTGGCTTGTTAAATATATCTGAGTCCTGTTATTCTCTCTAGGTTTTGTCTAATAGGAGATAGCCTTTGTGCAGCACGGACGTCACACTATGCAGAGCCAGCTCATGAGGAGTGTGTTAAAGTGGCTGAAGCCAGCCCTGCCTGAGGAGCTCAGTTGGTAAGAGTTTAATCCCAATATACCAAGGTCGTGGGTTCAATCCCCGATCAGGGCACAAGAATCAACCAATGAATAAATACATAAATAAGTGGAACAACAATTTGACGCTCCCCCCTCTCAAATCAATAATAAAAATAATTTAAAAAACTGATTGAATGCTGCTGGGTGATCTCTACTGTCATCGTTACAATACAGGTAATCAGGCCCATGAGGTAAGTTGTTCAGAGCTGAGTATAATTAGCATTATTCTTATAAATTTTTATTTTCTGTCTTTCTCTTTTGTTGTTTAGTAGCAATAAAGAGTGCCAATATTTAAGGTTTTCAGAGACAACACGTGCTGTGAGGATGCTCAGCTGTAGTACCAGAGCCCAGAGGTTCGCGTGCTGAGCTGCAAGGTGGGCAGACCCTGCTCCTGCCTGTGTAGACTCAGAACTCCGATCTGTGGGGAGCCCGCCTACCACTATCCTTTAACAAATACTTCTGCTACCTCCAACTGACTACTAGACATCTTCACTTTGATGTCCTACCTTCAGTGAACAGTGTCTCTCCTAGTTTTCTGTCAAGGAACTCTTCAATTTGGGGGAACCCTCCTCCCCCCAGCTCTGCCACATGGTTATAGGTAGAGCAGCCCCATGCACACAACTTGACCTGACCTTCTGGCCACAGACTGAACCAAGTAGCACCAGATTGGGAGCCTGCAAACCCAGAGCAGTCTGGTCTCTCTCTTCAACACAGGAAGAGTCAGACCGCAGCTGTTGGCAGAGGCTATTTGTTTTCATGTGGAAACAGAAAGCAGGTCCTTAATATGAAAACATAACTGCAGAGAGGCTTTTAAAGAAACGGCTCTCACCCTTTGGCGTGCGTCGCAGTCACCTTGGACAGCTTGTTAAAACACAGATTGCTGTGTTTTCTGACCCCCAAGTTTCTGATGTGGCGGTCTAAGGCAGCACCAAGGAATGCGCATTTCTAACAAGTTCTCCAGTGCTACTGCAGCTGCTGGTTTGGTGACTACCCTTTGAGAAATACTGTTCTAGAAAGAAGCAGCGAGGGGAGACGGAAAAAGATAGTCCTCTTGGTTTCCCTGGGCTGTTTTAATCCCTAGTTTCTGTCCTTTCTAAAGGCTAGGCTCTTGAAATTCAACCAAGTGTCTAACATCTTAGATTATACATAGAACTAAGTCCCTGTTCCTCAAGATCTGTTCCTCTTCCTGTGCTTCCTGTACTCAGGGTAAGCTATGTCCAGGTTTCTCTGAGAGTGTCCTGGTTTTCGCTTGTCCTGGAAGAGTCATTAGTAGTGCCTCTTTTACTCTAAAAAAAAAAAATCGCCTGGCAATGCCATGATTACGAGGCCTTCCCCTACCCATAGTGATTAATAATACCACTATCTACCCATTCACTGTAGAGAGATACTGAAGAGTTATCTTGGACTTCTCTTGCTGTTCCCTCATTCAGTTGTCCACTAAGTCCTTTCAATTCTACTTACTCAATGCCTCCAGAATCCCTTTCTTCTCTTCTATTCTTGAAAATACTGCTTCAGGTACATAATCCCTAACACCCTTTCTCCATAGCCACATCCTGCTCTTCTTATCATACTGCCTCAGATCACTGCACATGTTCCCCACTTCTTGGAATGCCTTCCGAATAGATGTGCTTCAGGACATAGCATAAATACCCCATCCTCCACAGAGCCTAGGGCAAACCCCCAGCCCTAAAACAATATATTGTACCTATGTCCACAGTACAATAACTGTCTGCTTTCATGCTGGACTCTGATCTCCTCCAAAGCAGATTGACTCATTGTTGTAATCCTTGCAACCCACTAAATGCAACTCACTGCATTTTCTGAACAGATGAGTGAGGTTCTGAAAGAAGCTGCTTGTGTGCACAGCATCTCCCTAAGGGAAGCTGCTTCCTCAGCACACCACCTGGCAGTGCAGAAACAGCCTCGTGGAGATGGGACGCAGACTGAGTTTTCTGTGTGGCTCGTCAACTGCCCTGCTCTGGAACTGCAGAGTAAGAGCGGTCTAACCTCTGCAGTGTGATCCTACCTTCCTGTCGTAGTTCATACAACAGCATGGGAGGACCTAGAAGGAAGCGCTTTGCTCTCTGACTCAGTGGCTGGCTAGACTTGCAACATGAAACCTGAGAGTTGCTAGTAGCCGTATTTGCTGCCATGGGATGAAGAAGAAGGAACAACCTATTTGCAGAAGGGGATGAGCAGACCCCCAGAGAGATGCGGAGAGGTGAGTGGAGAGAGAGAACTGCCCAGGTTTCCTACATCTTCCCCATTCCTGCTTGTGCCAAGTTCCTCAGCCTGCTCACATTCTGGGTGCAGGTGGAGTGTGAGGGTGGTGAGTCCATGAAATGTCCTTGGGTCCTTAAATAAGGATCCCTGTTTCGGCCTACGCTAGCACAACTGGGCTTTGGTTATTTGTGTACACAGGCTTAATGACTAAAAATAATAATAGGTGCTTGGCACCTTTAGACTCTTGGGATGATGTATGAGTAAACCTGAGGGAACACCAAAATCATCTGCTATTTGAGAAGGTGCTATTTCTTGAAAGGAGAAACAAAATCGTTACTTTGATTGGCACATGAAATAGCCTTTACTAATTCTGTTAACAATGTATAACACTATTCAGTGGTTGATGACATTTCACTCAATTTATTTTTTTAAATATTGAAATAGATCTTCAATTTTCAGAAAATAATTTCTTCCTCTTTCAAATGCCAAGTGATATAAATGAAAGTTTGTGAAAAACTTACTAATGAAATTAATGCTAGATTGCCTGCCATAGGGAAGGAAGAGCCTGAGAGAAGGAAATCGTGTTTCTATTGAGAAAAGAAAACTATGGGAGACAAAGGACTGCGTGTGTGCGCGCACGCACAGAGGGGGAGAGAGAGAGAGAGAGAGAACCCCGTCATTACATCACTTGAGCTCCTACATCTGCTGTTGTCTCCCCTACCCCCCTGCAAGGGTTTTCCATTTCTAACAGTGAGGTTCCTGACTTACGCAGATACAGTTTAAGGGTGGAGACTTCCATTGTGACTGACATTTAGATCACAATTCTATCACCATTCATCACAAATAAGAATTGCGGTAAACTGACTGGCTTTGCAGTCTGAGAACCAAATGCAGTTCTAGATCTATCATAGACAAGTTCTTTGATCCAGGACAATATAACCTATTTCAGTCCTTGTTTCCTCATCTACAGAGTAAAGATTATCTATGCGTCTTGAGTTTTCGTGGAAATTAAAATGTGACGTATGGAAAAGTGCGGCACAATGCCTGATCATCGCTAGCCGTCCTCCTTGCTGTGATGTACACGTCCACTCACTTTGTGTGAAAGGGTTGCTGAGAGTTTCACAGCTGTGCCTGACCTTCAGTCCTTCGGTTTTTTTATGTGTCTTCATTATCTAACACAAGATCTGCAATATTGAGTTATAGGAATCAACTCACCCTTTCCTGAATTTCATCAAGAAATATTAAGCTGTTAACATACTCGATGGTGGTTGTTGGAACAAATTCAAGTTTATACTCTGCATCTTGTGCCTCAGAGATAATGGCATCCACTTTTTTCTTGCTTTGACAAGGAAGCATATAATTTAGCACCTAGGAAAGAAAAAGAAAATTAATCCTAACTTCTTGAATATATTGTCATTTTATTACACATTTTAGATAAATCCTAACTGAACCTCTGTTAAATCAGCAAGTATTGGATGCAGCAGAAAGGGACATTTTTTTCACATGGAATCCCTGCTAGTTAAATGAACCAGCAGGAAAATCAGGTTGTGAAGATCATTCCCAGAACAAACTAGATTGCACAGCTTATTAAAAAGTTTGCCTAAATTCTCCGATCTCTTGTTAGCACCCTTTCCATTACTTTGCCCTATGGAGTGGACACTGTGGACATCAATTCTACCCCTTTCATGTTGGGTGGTAGCCATGTACTTTGGGGGAAGCTGACTGATTTCTCCTTCAGAAACAAAGGTGTAGTCTGGTTGATCACTAGGCAAATGTGAGGCTTGCTTCCTTTGGTCGATGTGATTGGATAAGGGTGGACATCTGACCTTAGCTGATTCAGATGGAAAGAGGTCCAGTACTACTGTTTAAGGCTGAGAGAAATGTATGCTCAGAATCCCAATCTCTCTTCCTTTTTCTCTCTGTACATAAACAAGGAAATAATCAGCTTATGGAGCTCTCCCCAGTCATTTCAGAAATGTAAGGGAATACTAGCATTACCGTGAAGCTGGCACATCAGGAGGCTCAGTGAAGAGAATGGAAAGAAATGGGTTCTTGGTAACACCACTGAGTAACTGGATCAAACCTCCCTGATGCCCATTCACCCTGATTTTTAGAGGCATAGCCTACAAATTTATTGATTGCTTAAGCTAGTTTAGTTTGAGGTCAGTTTTCTTTGGTTTCTTATATAGCTGTGTTCAAACTGTTGAAATTGAATCAATTTGGCTCCAATTATATATTTTGTCCTTTAACAGATGAAGAAGTGAAGCTTTAGAAGAAAGCCCAATGTCCTACAACTGATTACAGTGACAGAACAGGCACGAGCGCTCAGGTCTGCAGTCTTTTATACAGAGCTCAGAGTTTTCTGCAAGGGCCAAATGGTAGATATTTTAGATTTACAGGACATACAGTCTCTGTCACAACCACTCAACTTTGTCCTTGTAGTGAGAAAGCAACCACAGGCTAAAGTACACATATGCAAATTGTCCTGGCTGTGTTCTAATAAACCGTTGTCCACAACAGGTGGTAGGCTGGCTTGACCTTGTGAACTACAGCTTGCAAATCACCAAAAATGTAGTCAGATCTTGAGGGACAGTTTCAGATCAGGAAATGCGCTCCAAAACTTGATCTGAGCATCCTAGAATGAGGCAGCGTTCCCACTGCAACACTGAAGAGCCTTGAAATACTCCAACAAAGGAAACAGGAGGGAGAGTAAGAGGCTGGTCTGAGGCTCGCAGGCTCCTCCCTCTCCTCATCGGAAAGCTAACTGTGCTTGGAACAGAAAGGAAAATACGGAACTTGTTCTGAAACTGAGAACGCCCAGGAGACTTGATGTTAATTTTAAGTATTTGCAACACTGCAAAATAAAGATAGTTTATTTGCAGTAGGAAGTCATAAAACAATTGGAGAGCCCACCGTGAAAACTCTCGCCAGTTCATAGTTACCTCCAGGCATCGCAAGGGTGATGGAATCAGCTTTTCCTTCAGCTTCTTAGTGTCGATGAGCAGCAGTCCCACGTTCCGAGTGGGTCTCAGAGCCATGGCGTCCTTGTGCTGCCTGTGGTACTTTTCCAGCTGTTCACTAAAGAACTGAACATCTGCATAAAAGAATTCATACAAAGCGTAATACACATTATATCAGATTCTGAGGGATTTTTATGAAGTATGTTAATAATTATTACATTCATAAATTTATAGATATATTTATGTTATCCATATGTATGGTACCTTGTATACTTTTAAAGTGTTAATTCATAGTTCTTTATATTTTATTCTTGTAATAAAAACTAATATATAACAATGAAATTGGTTTTTAAATAAAATTAAATATGTAACATGTTTCCAGCTCCTATTAAGAAGGTAACTCGAAATGGCATTAGAGGATCTAGTCTGGAATGTAGATTCTAGTCCATTCTAGAGTCAGATTGGTTGGAAATTGGGCTTAATGTAAGGGTTTTCTAAATGGTACCACAAAGGAAAGCATTTTGAGGATATTAACAATAAAATTTTGAGACACAAGAGATCAGGTGTAGCTTAGTTATCTCCATTCCTCTTCCCACCGCACCTCTCTGCCAACCCTGCTCCGTGTCCCGGTCAAGGCCTTGCCAGTTTGCACCTGCCACGTGCCGCAGCTGCATTTTGGGAGTCTCCCACCTCCACTGTCTCCCTCCTCCAATCTGCCTGAAAGCAGTGGAAGCCTGATTACTCTTGAATACACTTTCATCACGCTGCTGGTCAAAACCAGCTCTTTCTAATCACATGCATGCAGTACTAGGCTACTCCGCTTGTCTGTCAAAATCCTGCCCTCTCCCAAATTCAGCTAACTTTATTTCCATTGCTTCCTCCACGTGGGTCAGACGGACCTCCTCAGTGCCTTCTGCAGCCCTCCACCATCACGGAGAGAAAAGGGTGTTGATTCCCGCCTTTACGCGGGTCATCTCCCCTCCTGAAAAAGGGGGAGTCTGATGTAACCTAAAGGGCACACCAGGCAGAGTGCTTGAAGACCCAGGGTCCGTCTTTAACCCACACGTGACTTTGGGTTAGTTGCTTAGTTTTCCTGAGCTTCAGCTTGTTCATAATAGAAAAAAGGACAGTTACCTACCGTCCTCACTTCAGAAGGTTTTGATATGTGTTTTTTTCCCAGAACTGACAAAATAAGGCTATCAAAAAATCTGAGAAGTCCACTGGTGAGGAAACCTGTACATTGTTGCATAGCCTAGTATTTTGCAAATTTATGTGAACACAGAGTCTTTTTACATGGTATCACATAATTATACTTTCTAATAGTGTTCCAAGGAGTACTGGTCTGGAAAACACCGATTTGGTCCAATACTCTCATTTTATACACAAATAAATTTAGACCAACAAGGTTATTGATCTAATAACCATGTTTCTCTTTGGCCTTAGTGACACAGCCAAAGAGAAGCAAAAGAGCAAAGCTGATAGAAGAGAAGTAAGATTTACTTTCAATCTCTTTTTGAGGTTGACAGGCAGTATGTACAATGGTTAAGCACACAAGCTTTCAAGTCAGAGGAAACTGTTTCTAAACCACTTAATAGCTGCACAATTTTGCAGTTTCCTTATCTCTATGTATCTCGGTTACTTTATTTGTAAAATGAGAATACTGATACCTCATAGAACTGTAAGGATTAGATGAGATACCTGAGAGTCACTTAGCACAGTATCTATCAAGTTATAGTGCTCAGCAAGTATAGAAATTATTAGTAAACACTGGCTTTTATAGGAATTTAGTGGTAAGAGGTAGCTGATTATGTCAGGAAGCCAGAACCTGTCCCCGATCACCTTCTGGACTGGTCAGGGGACACTCTGTCTCAAAGGTCAGTTACACAGACATTTATTAATTATCTATAATATTTCAAGGAATATTATAATTTTGAGAGAACATTATAATAGGTAAGGCATGGTAGCCAAGGGGCAAAGCTATGCTCTGTTAACCTCTAGCAAACAACTGGGTTCAGAGGTTTAGCAAGTGCCAGAGAATTCCAAGCGCGGGAGCAATGCAGCATTTAGGAGCCCAGGCCAATGTGCCCCAAAGTCCCAGCCAACAGACAGTTAATACCTGTGAGACGCTGGTCCCAGGATTGGGACAGGATTGATAAACCAAGGTGGGCTAGGTTACTATGGGGAAACCTGGGAGTCCTGCGAGCTCATCCTGATGGAAGCTTGACGAGGGATTAAAGTTACCCACTGCGAGGATTGTGGGAGCAGGAGACTAGGAGGCCTCGGGCGCCAGGCTGTCAGTGCAAGATCTAAGTGACTAGAATTGGTCATTTGGGTCAGGCAGTTTGTGTGCTAAAGTGCCAGGCTCGGTACCTTGCTGCCACCATGGCGCCATACTGTCACACGCAAGGCATCGTGTCTCTCGGTTCATTTTAGTTCCACACACGCTAAGTCTCAGGGACTTAACGGCTGAATACAATGTTTGCTCTTAGGCTGGAATCTGGATCAAACCAGCTGCAAACTGCTTTATTTGAGGGATTCTGAATATGGACTCGATGTTGATATTAAAAGATTGCTCTTTTTTAAGGTATGATATTATTTTGGTTCTTCTATAGGAATATGCTTATTAGAGATGCATATTGAAGTAGTTAATTTAGTGATGGAATGTCTAATTTACTTTAACACAATAAAAATAATGGGTTGAAAAAAAACCATACAAATTTATAAAAAAAATTAGTGCTGGTTCATGAGGCAAATATTAAATTAATCATTTTTCTGTATAAGAAATTAAAGCAATAAGAATAGTTCATGAAATAAAAAAATGTGAGTGATATGCTTCACATTTTAAAATAGCAATAAATAATATGAATTTGATTATCATAATCATCTGGGAACTTCATTGCCTGAAATTTCACTTGGGTATTGCAAATTATTTTCTTTTGTAAAAAATGGTAAGTCTAATCCTAGCCTGGTGGCTCAGTTGGTTGGAGCGTTGTCCTGTACATGAAAAAGGTTGCCGGTTTGATTCCCGGTGAGGGCACATACAGGGGACATCTGATCAATGTTTCTCTCTCACAACGATGTTTCTCTCTCTCTCTCTCTCTGCCCCCTCCCTCTTCACCCTCCTTTTTTCGTTTCGTTTCTTTTTAAAAAAGATTTTATTTAATTATTTTTAGAGAGAGGGAAGGGAGGGAAAAAGAGAGAGAGAGAAACATCAGTGTGTGGTTGCCTCTCAAGCTCCCCTTACTGGGGACCTGGCCCGCAACCCAGGCATGTGCCCTGACTAGGAATCCAACTGGCAACCCTTTGGTTCACAGGCCTGCACTCAATCCACTGAGCCACACCAGCCAGGGCTCATTTCTTCCTAAAATCAATAAACATTGTCTTCCAGTGAGGATTTGAAATTTTTCTTTTTAAAATATAAATCTAATAAAATCATTTCCCCTTGGGTCTAATTTTATGACTAAGAATTGTTGATTCATACCCACCAGCTTGTAATATGATCAGAGAAATTAATAGTAACTTGAGTTCTTGAGAGAGAAAAACACTCATGTAAACATTATTTTAGAGGTAAACATTCCTTTCAACTCCTTCCCATATTCAGGCTATATAGGGTTAGCACTGATAAAGTCATTAGGAGAAATTGCTTCTCATAATATTCTGAGATAAAACATTAACACCGAGTAAGGCTAAAGAGAAGAGTAATTCTACAGAAATAAATTAGAAATGAATAAACTCTTGCCTTTTGTCAGGCGGACTCTTTTGGCCTACCATTTCTGTCACTATTCACCACCAAACGAACCTAGAAGAGTGTAAATCTTTATGTCCCTATCAAAAATAATTAGCAAGGAAAATTAGAAAAGTTACCAGGTTCCTGAAGTTTAAGAGCTTGTAAATCAAAACTTTCATTTTCCTTGAAGAATAGCCGGAACTTTTCAAATGTAGCTGCATACAATTGGGCAGATTCAAATGCTGCTTTTATGGTTTCCTAAATGTTATAAATAGACAAATAAAATTATATTTTTTCTGAGTAGAATTCAATTCAATATAACTAAACAAACAAACACAAATGCCTTCTCTGTGTCCGACAACATGCTCTGATCTGGGAATAAATAAGTGAGGGAAGATACTATCCTTGATGTTAAGAGACAGTTAATGTAGTCTCTTACAAAATTAAAATTTAAAAAAACCTTCAAATATGACTTCTGAAGAATTGTTTCTTATGATTGAAAAAAACAAACTTGTAATTTTTTTAGCTTCTTGGTGAACTTTTATATCACTAATAATCATATGGCAAAAGATAATGTCTATTTTCCAAATTGCAAATTTTATGTCTTACTTGAAGTGTTTTTGAGAAAAGGCAGAAGTGTTTAGCATATCTACAGAATGAATTGCTTAATCTTATTATTGGTGGCAAGTCTCCTATTCCAAAATGTCTTTCATAATTTGCTCTAATAAAACACTTTCTTTACCCTCTTAAACTTGGCTACAACCACCCCTTCCCCACAACAGGTTTTCAAATCAAAACAATAATGCGCCATCATTTCAGTCCCTTGGTACCTGTGTCAATTGGTATCATCATAGTTCAATGACTATGAAAGGCAATTAGGATGTGTTTGTTAACCTTGGCCCATGACTCCCTGGCTGCACTCCATATCCTCCCCTTACTTTTTCTACCAAGAGTTTTTGCAAACAACTGCAATTTGTTTCAGGGAAAACTAGACATAATCAGTGGAGTCGCTCTTTCCCATCACACCCGTGTTAGTCATGCTTTTTGGGGAGTGGCCAGTCACAGAAAGTTCAATTACATAAATAGCACATATCCTCTATGGTTACATTTAGTTATTCGTTCACTTATTTCCTTTTAATAGGCTCTTATCTATTCTTCCAGACTCTTTCCGCTACTTATTTCTTTACATTAGAAATTGAGAGAAACTATGTCAAACTTGCATCTCTTTTGAGCTGACTTAATAGTGTCTCCAAAAGTAAAAATACAGGTGATAGAAACACAATGGGAGGCTCATAAATGAAAAGCTACACCAACATAGTCAAAATGGACTTGAAACCTTTTTATTTTTAAATAATTTCTGGCTCAAATAGGACAAAGAATTTCACATATCTGTCACCAAAATTTCCTAAATTTTAACAACTTATCATAATTGCTTTATTGTTCTCTCTATATGTATATTGTTTTACTATGAACCATTTGGGAGAGATTGTTACCCTTAAATATTTCAGGGTTTATTTACTAAACACAAGGATATTTTCTTATATAACCATAGCACAATAATCTAAACCAGGAAGTTAACATTAATACAAATACTATCAATCTAATTATGGACCTTGTACAAACTTTGCCATTTGTTCCAAAAATGTCTTTCATAGAAATTTTTTTTTCCGGTTCACTACCCTATCCAGGATCATGTATATCATCCTGTCATATTGCTCTGGTTTCCTTTAACCTGAAGCAATTCCTCAATCATTGCTTGTCTCTAATTTTTGAAAAATACATCTCATTTGTGTGTTTTATGCTTTTTGACACTTAGGTTTGGTTTCACATTTTGGCGGTCATACCACAAAAGTGACATGTGTTCTCAGTGTATCATGTCAGAAGGCACACAACGTCAATTCACGTCTGTCAGGCTTTATCACTAGCCATGGCACACTTGCTATTTCCACCCTTGAAATCAACAAATATCTTATGCAGAGACAATATCCTGTTTCTCTGCACACTTTTGCATAGTCATTTTAGTATGCGTTGGAGATTCCTGCCTATGTCTATGATGGCTTTCATGGTGTTTCTATTTAATGTTCCGTTTATGTTTTTTTATCTTTATTCTATATTCAGTACTTTTCCTACTATTCCTCTATAACTTATTCAGTTTCCATTTGAGTTTATTGTCCCTTGGGCACCATGTAATTAGCCTTCATTTCCAAGTTGGTTCTATCTACCCCCACCATTCCTATTTTGAATTTTGAATTAAATGTAATTCTATGCATATTCAAATATTTGAGGATATTCATATGCACATTTTATAAAAAAGATTTTATTTACTTATTTGTAGTGAGAGGGGAAGGGAGGAAGAAAGAGAGAGAAAAAACATAGACATGAGAGGGAAACTTTGATCAGTTGCCTCTCGTATGCTCCCCAACTTGGGGCCAAACCTGCAACCCAAGCATGTGCCCTGACTGAGAATCAAACCAGTGACCTTTCACTTTGCAAGATGATGTCCAAACAACTGAGCCATGCTGATCAGGGCAATTTATATGTAGCTTTTCTTTTATAATTTTTAGGAAGGAAGGGAAGGAATATTCATTGGCTGTTTTATTCTTCACTGTTTATTTCTCTTTATAGTAGCTTTGTATGAATTCACTATATTTTAATTTCCTCAGTTCAGGGTTTAAAGTGATTTACAAGATTTATCATTCAAAGGCATTCTGTTCTATCAATGTATCAATGTAAATTTTATTTTATTTTATTTTTTGGTGGTGGGGAACAGTTGGTTCTTTTCTGTCTTGCCAGTCCTTAAAATTTCACCAGTTGCTTCATGTCCCCTGCATCACCCAATGAACTAATAATGCTTCTTCTTCCTTTTTAACCTTATTTTCTGCCCAAGAAGTAATGCCATCTCAGATATCTTGCAATTTTAATTCTCTTCCTTGTTTTCAGTGCTCTGATCTACCAGGATTTAAAAAAAAACCACCAACAACACTTTACCATTTAGACTTTAAGTAGCATTCAATTAAAGATAAGAAAAGAAGAAAATACATTAATCAACTTCTTAAATGCTATTTTCAGTACAAGTAAATATACCTTTATTTGAAAGATAATTGTGTGAAAATTTTTATCATCATCAAATACTGCTGATAAGCTTGGGCCAAATCCACAAGTTTTTTCTTCAAGTTTGTTGTTGATGTAAGGACTGGTGAAAGCATCAAAATACGTATCAGGCACAAGAGTAGGAACTGATAACACAGTGTTTTGAAACTGATTAATTGCACCTGAAAGACCTTCCTGTTAGAAAAGAATAAAAATAAATGTAAACACATATATGGTTATATTTATGAATGTTTTTAAATTTTCCAAAATGCTAAAATATATAAGAATAACTCATTTAATCACGCTAGAAACTATGCTGGTTCTAAGTGTATGAGAAATCAGAAGACACAGCTCTGTCTTCAGGAAATATATTTTCTAGTTGAGGGAGAAGAATACATGAAGTGTAAAAGATGCTTGGCTTCACTCTCACTTAAATTGGCGGCAATGGCCATGTTGTGAAATTTACACAATCCTGCTCCGGAAGAAGCTCCCAGAGTGGTTGTGCTTGAGCACCCGGCCTCGCTGCCACACTGGGCCTTGCCATGGGGAGCCAGGTCCAGGAGCTGTGGTATTTGCTGGGGAGGGGCTGTCACCTCTCTGGCCCCAAGCACTGCTGGAACCACAAGCCTGACAAAGTTGGACTGAGGAGGCTGCAGAAAGGCCAATGAACCTGGAACAACAGGGGCAGAGACACGTGACTGGGGCAGCGCTGGCCGTGGAGGCTGTGGCAGGAGCACAGCAGCGGGAGCCCAGGCTAAGACTCACCAGAGGGAGGGGCACTTGTGCCCCTCCATTGTCCTGTGTTTACTATTCTGTTGCTGGACTCTTCCCTCCCTTTCCTGACCCTGTCAAGATGATATGAGACTTGAAAGAAGACGATGCACACAGGATATATTCTATTGATTTGAGAGAGAGAGAAGATATTGGTGTAAGACAGAAGCAATGATTGATTGCATCCTGTATGTGCCCTGACTGGGGATCCAACCCATGCCTAGAAACCTTCTCAAGGCAGAGATGAATATTGCAGTGACTTGAGACATTTACTGACACACCCCTGGACCCAGTGCTCATAAAGTCAGCTTTGCAGAGTAGTTTGGCCCACCCCAGGAATCAGCCACAAAATGTGGATTGCTTGTAGCTTTGAAGAGGCTGCTCAGGGCCAGATGTGGACAGCACCTGACATTGTTCCACACAAAACTCAAATGTCAGAGCAGCATCCAAAGGGAAAAACCAGATGGGACACAGGGAAGGCAATCCTGAGAGGGAAGTTCATAGCGATACAGGCCCACCTAAAGAGGATAGAAATATCTCAAATAAACAACCCAATGCTACATCTAAAATAACTAGAGGAACAACTAACAAACATAGCCCAGAGTGAGTAGAAGGAAGGAAATAATAAAGATCAGAGCAGAATTAAATGGCATTGAGACTAAAACAATTCAAAGGACCAATGAATCCAAAAGCTGGTTCTTTGAAAAGTTAAATGTTTGTCAATAAAATTGACAAACATTTAACCAGAATCATCAAGAAAAAAAGAGAGAGGACCCAAATAAATAATATCAGAAATGAAAGAGAAGTAAAAACTGATACCAGAGAAATACACAGGATTGTAAGAAATGACTATGAACAATTACATGCCAAAAAATTGGACAACCATGGTAAAATGGATAAATTTCTAGAAATATACAATCTTCCAAAACTGAATCAGGCAGAATAGAAAATCTTAATAGACCAATAACAACTAGCAAAACTCAAGTGGTAATTAAAAAATTTCTGGCACACAAAAACCCTGGACCAATGGCTTCACAGGCAAATTTTACCAAACATTCAAAGAAGAACTCGCAGTTATCCTCAAACTATTCCAAAAAATTCAAGAAGAGGGAAAACTCCAAAACTCTTTTTACAAGACCAGTATTATCCTACTCCCCAAACCAGAAAAAGGCACAAAAAAAGAATGAAAATTACAGGCCAATATCTGATGAAAATAGATACTAATAACTCAACAAAATACTGGCAATATTCAGCAATACATTAAAAAGATCATATGCCATGATCAAGTGGGATTTATTCCAGGGGTGCAAGGATGGTATAATATTCACAAATCAATAAAGTTGATATGAAAGACAAAAATCACATGATCATATCAATAGATGCAGAAAAAACATTTGATAAAATTCAGCACACATTTATGATAAAAACACTCATCAGAGTGGGAACAGAGGGAGCATACCTCAACATAATAAAGGCCATATGTGAAAAACCTATTGCCTGAGTGGGCAAAAACTAAGTGTTTCCCTTAAGACCAGGAACAAGACAAGGGTGTCTGCTTTCACCACAGTACTGGAAGTCCTAGCCACAGTGACCAGAGAAGAAGAAACGAAAGGCATCCAAATGGGAAAGGAGGAAGTAAAACTGTCATTATCTGCAGATGACATGATACTGCACACGTAGGCTCCACCAATAAGTGAATTTGTAAATTCAATAAGTGAAGTTGGCAAAGTAGCGATAATTAAAGTCCATATTCAGAAATTGATGTCATTTTTTAACACCAACAATGAACTATCAGAAAGAGAAACTAGAGGGAAAATGCCATTTACTATAGCTACAAGAAAAAAGTAAAGTACCTAAGAATAAATTTAACCAAGGAGATAAAATACCTGTACTCAGAAAACTACAGACTACTGAAGAAAGATATTGAAGAAGATACAAATAAATGGAAGCATGTATGCTATTCATGGATTGGAAGACAACATCATTACATCCATACTACCCAAAGCAATGTACAGATTCAACACAATTGTTATTAAAATATCAATGGCACATTTCACAGATCTATAATAAATATTTCAAAAATTTATATGGAACTAAAAAAGCTTCCAAATAGCTTCAGCAATCTTGAGGAAGAAGAACAAAATTGGAGGAATCACAATATCTGATATCAAACTATATTATAAGGCCTCGGTAATCAGAACACTCTGGTACTGGCAGAAAACAGATGCATGGATCAACGGGACAGAATAGAGAGCCCCAGAAATAAAACCATGTCTTTATGGTCAATTAATATTTGACAAATGAAGCTAGAGCATACAATGGAGTGAAAACAGGTTCTTCAATAAATGGTGTTGGGAGAACTAGACTGGTACATGCAGAAGGAAGGAAGGAAGGAAGGAAGGAAGGAAGGAAGGAAGGAAGGAAGGAAGGAAGGAAGGAAGGAAGGAAGGAAGGAAGGAAGGAAGGAACTAGACCACCAACTTACACCATATACCAAAATAAACTCAAAATGGGTAAAAGACTTAAATATAACTTGGGATACCATAAAAATCCTAGTGGAAAACATAGGCAGGAAAATTTCAGATATCTCATTTAGCAATATTTTTGATGATATATCTTCTGGGGCAAGGGAAATAAAGGA
Source organism: Anoura caudifer (assembly GCA_004027475.1). Lineage (NCBI taxonomy): Eukaryota > Metazoa > Chordata > Mammalia > Chiroptera > Phyllostomidae > Anoura > Anoura caudifer. The sequence continues at coordinate 20,712 of PVKU01003662.1, read as the reverse complement.
AAAAATAAACAAATGGGACTACATCAAATTAAAAAGTCCCTGCATGGCTAAAGAAACCATCATCAAAATGAAAAGGGAACCTACTGTATAGCAGAACATATTTGCCAGTGATACATTGGACAAGGGCTTAATCGCTAAAATATATAAAAAACTCATATGACTCAACACTAGGAAGACAACGAAATTAAAAAAATTGGCAAAGGACCTGAACAGACTCTTCTCCAAGGAGAACATACAGATGGCCCGTAGACATATGAAAAGATATTCAACATCACTAGCCATCAGAGAGATACAAGTTAAAACTACAATGAGATATCATCTCACACCTGTCAAAATAGCTATCATAAATAAATGAACAAACAACAAGTGCTGGTGCAGACATGGAGAAAAGGGACCCTAGTGCACCATTGGTGGGAATGCAGAGTGGTGCAGCCACTGTGGAAAGCAGTATGGAGTTTCCTCAAAAAAAATTAAAAAATGGATTGCCTTTTGACCCAGCAATTCTTTTGTTGGGAATATACCCTAAGAATCCCAACACACCAATTCAAAAGAATGTATGCACACCTACAGTCATAGCAGCACTATTTATAAAAGCCAGGATTTGGAAACAGCTTAAGTGTCCATCAGTAAATGAGTGGATCAAAAATCCGTGGTACATTTACACAATGGAATACTATGCAGCAGAAAAAAAGAAGGAATTCCGGCCTTTTGTGACAGTATGGATGGAACTGGAGAATATTATGCTAAGTGAAATAAGCCAGTCAGTGAAAGACAAATACCATATGATCTCACTTATAAGAGGAATCTAATGAACAAAATAAACTAATGAGCAAAACAGAACCAGAGGCATGGAATCATGGAACAGATAGACAGCTGTAAGAGGGGTGGGTGAAAGTGGGGACTGATGCAAAGAAGGTGAAGGGATTAGTCAAGGAACATACATGAAGAACCCATGGACACGGGCAACAGTATGAAAACTGACTGCGGAACTTGGGGGTGGGTCGGGTGGAGGTGGGCAAAGGGGAAAAATGGGATATCTGTAATAGTATAAAAAATTTAAAAAGATAAAATGACAAAAAGAGAGAGAGGGAAGCAGTTAAAAAATATAACACTTTATGATGGGTTCTGTATTTGAAGTGTGAACAGAACACAGAAAGTTCATAAAGGAAGGCAGGTCAAAGTATGCCTAAGAGAATCAGAGAGAGTTTAAAGGGTGGGTTAAAATTTGTACTCTTTGAGCAGTAATTTTCATTCTAGCAATCTATTCTAAGAGAAAGAAATGGATGGGTAAATAAAGATGCAAGTGCAAGGACACTCACTGCAGCATTACTTACAATAAAAACCTACTAGAGAAATACCTAAGTGTTCAAAAGTAGGAGTATGGTTAGGTGGTAACTTTATACAATGAAAAATTAGGCACCCCTTCAACATGGTGTCTCAAAAGGTTGATAAATGATGTGGGAAAAGCTTATGATAAATGTTAAGAGAAAGAGAGAAAAGGATAAAACTGATATGTAATATCTCATTCTTTAAAAGTATATGTAAAATCTCATGTTAAGTTAGGCATGTTGGTATATCAGTAAAATAAAATTAGAAAAAAATACAAAAATGTTAAAGTGTTATTTCTATTTCTGGCACATGGAATTATAGATTATTTTAATAATCTTTTTTGTGTTTGTCAAATTCACTTTAATGAGCATTAATTAATTTATAATTTATAATGAGTGCAAACCTAATTAAAGAAAATAAAAGAAAAGGTATTTCTTGAAATAAGTCAAAATGAGCAGGGGCTTATAGACAGGAGTACAGTTCTTATAAGTCATTGTGTGTGAGAGGCCTGAGGGGGCTGGCAGGTTTGGGCCCTTTAAGTCATTTAGGTGCTGAAGCTTAAGTGCCAAGTGTGGAAAAACAGGACATGATGCTGTTGGTCCCCTCTAGGCCAGCACTCCCCAGATTGTGATGAGGGACAACTCTAGTATAAAAGAGTTATGATGTCAAGTAAATTTGGGAAGAAACCTTGGGTTAAACAAAGTTAAATAGGATTCTTCTCTGGATCTGCTAAACAGGACTTTTCATATTTTTAATATGCAAATATGCATCACAACCCACTTTCTCCTAGAATGTCTGTCAACATCTCACAGAGCATCCTTTGAAAAATGCCATCATAGGCAGTGGAGAAATTCTCATTTGAAGTGACATGATCAAATTTGCCTATAAAACAATCTTGGTATTTGCAATGCAGAAAAAACGCATCGCAAGGAGAAGAAGCAGGTAGATCAGAACAGACTATTAGGGCAGGTCAGGTGAGAGGATGAGGTTCATCAGCACACAGGCATCACTGAGCTGATTTCAAAGAGGTAAGAGAGAAACTAGGATGACTTCCAATCGCTGGCTTGGGCTTCTGGGTAATGCCTTTCATTAAGATGGAGACATGGAAGAAGGAGCAAATTTTGGAAAAAGTTGTAAGTTCAATTTATTTTGGTGAGTTAGAGTTAACCTGAATCTGAAAGAAAACTACTGGCTGGAAATACATATTTACAAATCTCCATTCTAGAAGTGGTGGTTAGAACAACAGGCACGCAAGCGCTCACATGAAGAGTCTACAGAATGTGAAGAAGAGGGAGCCCTTCAGCACAGGACAATCAAAGTTCAGACAAAAAAAGAGGCTCCAAGAAAGAAGACCAATAGGGAAAAAGGTTGGTACATGAGTAATACCAAGAGAACTTACACCAACCGGGAAGTCTATTTCCAGAGTTGGAAGCAATAAATAGTCAAACACAATAGAAAAGAGAATAATTGAAAAATATTAGGAAAGAGGAAGAATTGAAAAATAGGAAGCTCTAGGTAACTCAAGCAAGAAAAATGTAAAATGTCAAAACTTAGGTATATGATTTTCCTTTAAGCTCTATAGTGCATGGGTGTTTGGAAAACTAGATGGGGATGCATGTTATGACTAATGACCAAAATAATAGTAAAAAGTATTAGAAAATTCACGTGGGATAGTTATGTTCATACTGCTATTGACTAATTTGGGGGTTACATGAAGTAAAATCTTATGTGTGGTGTGACCATGGTAATTATGTCCAGAGCATGGCCCACTACTTCACGTGTAGGAATTAAAAGTACCCATGTGGGCCAAAGAGAAATAAAGAGTATACTTCTAAAAAAAAAAAAAAAAAAAGGAAATAGGGGTATTATGATTTTTCAAGGCCTGTCACCTGAGGCTAAATGAGAACAGCCAGTTGCTGTTGGAAAGAGCCTTCTTGTGTCATCTGTTGCATTCATGTCCATGAGAAGGACGCGAATCAGCCAGAGAAGGACATGAGAGCCCAGTGCAAGTGCCAACCAAGGCTCCAACCACAGGGACCTCAGCAATCTGCGTGTCCTTGTAAATATTCTAAAATGGCTCGTTCGATAAATTACAAAATCATAGCCTGTTGGTGTTGGAAGCAACTTTAAAACTCATCTGCCTTCTCATCTTACAGATGCATAAACAGAGAGGTAAGTGCTTTCCCAAAGTCGAAGGGCTTATTAACTGTAAAGTGAAGAATAGAATGTGGAGAGCATTATTACGGGTGTTTTTGCACCGCAGTATACCGACTAACAGAAAATGTAGGTAGATCGGCTTAGGAATCTGTGCATACACAAAATGTGGAAGGCAGGATCCTATAAAGTGGCTCCCAAGGTTCCCTCCCTCTGGTGTACACGCCTGTGTGGGGGGCCACTCCCCTGACTAGGTTACATTATATGGAAACTTGAAGGAATTTTGCAGGTATAATTAAGATCCCAATTCAGCTGACTTTGAGTTCATGAAAAGGTGAGCATGCTGAGTAGATCTGATTAAATGAAGCCCTTAAAAGAGGGATTAGGCCCTTCCTGAAGGAGCTTCTCCAGCTGGTCTTGAAGACCCATATTATAAATCACTCATAGAGTTTGACACAGGGCGAGGAACAACAGGTCATTTCTAGGTTCTAAGCTGGTCCCCATCTGACATCAATCAAGAAAACAGGGACTTCAGTCTTACAGCTGCACAGCGATGGATTTTTCAAACAAGCCAGGGAATATGGAAGTGGACCTGTTTCCACTGGAGCGTGTGAGGAGACCTCATCCCAGCCGATGCCTGAATGGCGCCTGGAGAGGTCCTGAGGCAGAGGGTGAGCTAGGCAGTACCCAGACTCCTGAACACAGAAACTGTGAGATGATAAATGCTTGTTTTTTTAAAGCTGGGCAATTTGTTTTGTTTGATTACATTTGTCCCCATTTCCCCCCATTACTCTCCCCCCTCCCTAACCACCCTCAGCTCCCACATTCAATCCTTCCCCCTGACCCCATTGTCCTTGTCTATGGTTCCTTTATACATGCTCCTTGATGACCTTGCCAAATTTGTGGTAATTTATTACACAGCAATAAATAACTAAAACTGCAACATTTTCTCAGATGCGGCATACTTAAAAAGATTTCAAAAATGGTCCTTACGACAGAGTGATTTCTTGAACTCATATCGACAGATGCCTAGAATGAATTCTAAATTTTGTATAAATTATGTTCTCCTGATGGTGTTCCTACCTAGCCTCTAATCTGTCTCAAGTTTTTAAAAACTGCTAAACTTCTAGATGATGTTAAATGAAGAAACACACACCAGAAAGTCGTCCAAAGAAGGCTCAAAGAGGAGTGACTGCACTGTCAAAACCAGTTCTGTGAGAAACATGGGGATGAGAGATTCATCTTCTTCTTGCTTCTCCATCACGGCCCCCTGAAATGAGCACATTTGCAGCGTTGTAAAGATGTGAATACCAAGGCGTGAAACAGAAAACTTCTCTGTCACGAGAGGCATGCAAACTGAAGCTTATATGGTTCGATGATTTTATAATGTTGGCATATCTTTCAAAGAATATTACCACAGAATTAAAAAATGAAGGCAGATATTGAAAAACTACACAACAATGTAAAAGTTCTTTCCTTGAAAATACAGTATCAACAAAATGGAAAGGCAAACCAGGAGCTGAAACAATATGTCAGTAATGTGTATAGCAGATAGAAGGTTAGTAATATTTGAATAGAAATATACTTGATATACTCAATAGAAATATAGACTAGTATAATAATTAATACATAAATTGTAATGTACTTAAATGGAAAAATGGGCAGATGTTTAAGAACATATGACATTTCTTAAAAGGAATATACAAATGATCAATCAACCTCCTCCTTCTCTTCCTGAAGATAGTTCATTCAGTAACAGCATTTATGAAGTATTTACTGTGAGTCACGCAGTGCTAAGTATTCACGCAAACCCACACCAACCATATGCAGCAGGTATCATTGGCACTCCCATGAAAAGACAGAACCTGGAGGGGGACCCATTGCTTAGTAAGTGGCAGGACCAGGTCTTTCTGATCAACACACCTGTGCTCTTATTCCTGCACTGGGGCAGAAATTAAAGGAATATAACACTTAAAAGCAGTGATATACTACTTTGCATCCACCAGATTAACAAAGATGAAAATGAGTGATACTATCTAGTGTGCACATGGACAAATGTTCATTCACAAACATTGCTAGGAAGGTTGCAGACTGATGCAAAACATAACAAATGAGCATATTTTGACCCAGCAATTCCACAGCTAGGAATTTCTCCTAAGAGGAAATATCAGAAATGTGTGAAACATGTATGGACAAGGACGTTCTTTGCATCATTATTTGTGGTGAGAAAGTGATCAACAATAGAAAATTATTTACTAATTTTACAAGATATATAGTACATTTCTATGTGAGAATATTATATGAAAAATACATATTGACTTGGGAGATTTTTCACAAAACATTGTTAAATGAAGAAAGCAGATGATACAGCAGTGAGTGAAGCATGCTATCTCTTTCTACCTTGAAAATAGCTCTACCTTTGGATAGAAAAGGATGTTTTCCTTGTACATTTCTGTGTTTTTCAAATTTTCTGCATTAAACAAATATTACTTTTAGATGTTATAGTATTGAGAGAAAGGAGGGATTGAGAATGGGGGGAGAGGAAGTAATGGAAAGGAGTACTCAACTAACATTCAACTTTCGGAGAAAAAGGGAAATGATATAGTCAAGAGCATCAGCCCTTGAAAGTGCTCTGTTGGGCTTCCTGGGGAGGCAGCTGAGAGGTGGAAGTAGGAAGCTTGATGAAACCAGGTAAGCATGTTCTGCAATGGTTTTAGGTGTCTGGCACCAGCATGGAGTTGGGGAAGGCTTATTGGGAAATGTGGACATGGGATAATACGATTTCTGTCTTAGATATGCCAGAACACACATTCGAATTTGTACTACTTCATCTCAGACATCTCAGATTCCTCCGTGTCTCTGCGATCAACTTCCTCCCAAGAGGTTCTCCGCTCAAAGCACAAAGGCATGCTTCCATGATGAGCTTCTTCTCACATCTAAGCCGTTGCCTACTTCTTTCATTTATACCACCTCAGCTGCTTCTCTCTGCCAGTCCATGCCCATGGTTACCCCCAAACTGTAAATTTCTTGGGGCAAAGATCCTGTCTAAGTTTTTCGTCACTATATACCCAACACTCAGTGCAGGAATTGGTACACAATAGGTACTTAAGAAATATTTCTTCAATGAGTACATGAATAACCTTTAGCACATTCTTATGAGACAGCAACATTTAGCACAGTGATGCTCTCTACTAAATATTTGCTGATGTGCTGATTTTCATTCCGCCACTTCATATGCGTATGGTAGGCTCTGATTATACTGTGAAATCCTCTAAGCATTTCTCCTATTTTTCTAATCCACAGAAAAATAACATAAGCCATAGTGCAAAGTAAGCACTCAGTAAATGCTGACCAATTAATTTTGCCTGGATATACCTTCTTATCAGTGACTTCAGGCTTCTCCTCAGTAATCCATTTCTGAATGACATCGGCCGAAGGTGTTCGTTTTAGCTTGTCAGTGAGATAACTCAAAAGCAAGTTAACAGAATTTACTGTTATGACATGCATTGTGCTCTCAATTACATAATCATTTAGACGAATAAAGCTTGAAAAGAAAAAATACAGCTTCAGTTTTCTATATTAACTACATATTTTTGAGAGTAACTCTAAAGCAAGCATTTAAGTTTTAAAATATAATTTCTCTTTTAATTTCCATTTATATTACAATATCAGAGATTTATTGTCCAGAAGAGTTGTTCTTGGACATTCTTTGCTTTAAAACACAAACATATTCAAGTATGTAGCATCGATTTAGCTGGGTGTTCTAACTATTCAATAGGGTAGTAAGAGCAATACAATTGTTATGGAGAAAGCACCTCGCACATCTAGCTAAAAAGGGCCATCAGATTTTTTTTAAGCTTTAGAGAAGAAATCAGTAAATATACAACATCCATAACTTAAATTCTAGAGGTAAATGCATGAAATCCTTGCTATTGGGTCAATGTTGTTTGATGGCATTTTCTAACCCAAAGATGCAAATTTTGTTTCCTTGCTTGAGTGCTTAGAAAGTAGACTGAGTCAGCAAGGCATTCTGAGTAACTTTTTGCTCTGCTTAAATGGAGCCCAAGGGGCCTCTAGTGCCTGGGGGCCTATGATAGTGGCCTCAGGGACTGCTTCACTGACTTCTGTTGTGATGTAGATAATATTACCATATTATCTCATATATAAACTGACACATCATTAAGATTTATTAAATAGACAGCTGTAAAATTTGGACTCAATTAGTGAGCACTGAGTAACAATAATCAGTGTTTTATAGTGCCACATACGGTTCAGACAATGCTTGCTGACTGTTTACAGGAGTTGTTTGTAGTAATTAATTTTTAGAATGATGTGAAGTTCAAACTCTGGAACAAAGTGGAGATCTAGTTGGGTAAGCAAGGGCAGAGCTAGCCCTAATGAGGGAGAGTCCCCTAGTTAGGCCCTAGCAGGAAGGCTTTCCTCCCTGCTGGTGTCCTAGTTGCAAAACCTTCGTTAGGAAAAGGGTAGAACTTTGCGTGGCAATGCAGCTATGTACAAATCCTTTCGTGCCTGACTTCTTACCATAGCCAGCCCCATGCTCCATGCTGGGCTAGTGAGAAACAAAGGCTTAGAGATCAAAGAGGAGCTCTTGGCCTTGGCCATGCCCTCCACTCTCTACTGGCTTGCCATTCCCAGTGGCTGCTTTGCTGGAGGGCAGCTGAGGGGCAGGCTTCTAGGGCGTGCATTCAGGTCACCATACGCTCTAAATTCCTCAACACTGTTAGTGAATCCTGTAATAAAGGCTTTAACTTTCAATGAAACTTGAGAATGATAGATGCCTTAATTTTTCTTAAAAGAATAATCATTTACCATGTCAGCCTCATGCAATGATGCCTTTTGTTGGCCTGCTCAGTGTAAGTCATTTTCTCAGAGTCTGTATAAGCAGGCAACTCAATGAGACATGCGTTGTCTTGCACCTTATACTCATCTAAGAACAGCAGGAGAAACACCAATAAGAACTCTTATGTAAAAATTACATATTTTCCACTATGAATTAAAGGGCAAGAAAAATTAAACACACACACACACACACACACACACACACACACACACACCCCAAAATGCTTTGGTTCATGAGATAATTCAAACTCTAGAAAACAACCCAGTTATCCAAAAGAATTTCACATCAAAGGATTTCAATTCAAGAAAAGTCTGTAGACAGTTTTTAACATTTGCTTTAACAGGATTTGATCTGTGTACAACACCATATCTTTCCCAGGAATACTTTCACCCTCTTTTTCCAACTGCATTTTAGTTATCCTTTGGAGTACATGCCAGCTGAGGCCAATCCTGAGAGCAGCCGGTTCTTTAATTTTAACAAACCTATCGTCTGTACTAGTAGGTTAGACAAACCTTTGAGCACGGAGGCTCCGAGTTTACTATGAGATGCTTGTGAAATAAAGGTTCTGAAACCAGTGTAGAAATACTATACACAAGCAGGGGTAATGCCAGGAAAATGCTCTACTTTTTGTTCCCCCACCCCTCTACAATATACCTTGAACTTATAATCTATCAAGTAAGTTTGGAAGAATTGAAAAACAGGGTCATTAGTTAAACTTAAGAAAAGCAGAATAAAAACGAGTTACTATTTTAGAAAGCCACCACCTCTGGTCCATGAAGGCTCTTTCCCCTCCCTACCATACTGTGCACAGTCGTCGGGAACAAACCCCGCGGCCCTCAGAGCGGTGCGACAAGCCCTCCTGACCACAGCTTTGGCCTCATTTCGAAATTCTCCTAGGGTCCTTTTCACCTAGACATTGACATGTATAATTAGTGGTGCCAAAGTAGCAATAATAGAAAAGAATCTCGAAACTTATGTAGACAAAATTCCTTACCTCTTCCAGCCGTACGACTTGCGTGGCCTTAAATTCTTTCAGGGTGTAAGTGTGACCTTTTTCAATATAACAAAGCCTCATAGAACTCAACTGATAACACAGTCCATTTATTTTAAGCAGAGCTGGCCGCAGATACTGAATGAAAATAGACATACAACATTATTTGTTTTTTTTTAACCTGTTTTTTTTGAAGTACAAAGAAAGATATTTAGAAAGCAAGAATGGTTAAGGAAAATAGTCTATATGTTTACTTTAGCTACAACTACGTGTGCATACATTAAAAGGAATGCTTCTGAAATTTTGTTCTAAACGTTTTCTTTGAATTATCAGATTTAAATTGTCTGAATTCCTTTCTTTTTATTTTGAATATATGTGTTTCTAGCTATAAAATTGAGGGCAAGTTACAGAGGACTTAGTAAATCTTAAATTTCACTTAGTTTGGCCAGGGGCTACTGAAAGGTTCTTTGTGTTACCTTTAAGATTTTACAATATCTAGTGACCATGATATTGATGTAAGACAGCGATTTTCATCTCATGGCACAGGTAAACTAATTACTAAAATTCTGCAGCACGTCAAACAATATGTTTTGCCAATCTGACAAAAAAATCGGTGTAATTTTGGCTCATTCACAGTGGACAGCTATTGTTGTGTATGCTGTTGTCATTTTTTATTTGACCATCTAAGAGAAAAGAGGTCAGTGCCTCTGACTAAATAATCAGGTTTTGCACGTTTTAAAAATTCTTGTGGCACACCGGTTGAAAACCACTAATCTAAGAGATGGTGACAGAGAACAAAGACAAATTTAACTTAAAATTTTCAGTGGGTAAAAGGTTGCTGAAAAAAAGTTCAGTCACTATTAAAAGCCTATTTTGCAATATGAGCTGGAGAAGTGAGTGGAAGAATTTTGTGAAATTCTGCTACCTGATCTTAACTTAATCTTTCTTGGTGCCAACATCATATACCTGAGTCCTAGGTTGTTGGCTTCAAAGGCACATACTTTAAGAATGTTCCAAGGACATTAATGTGACTTCCTCTGATCTAATCAAAGGGGGAGCAAATACATTATATAAAGTTACCATTAATTTATTTGTATGTAACACTGGTTTATGTATTATACACTTTTGGGGGAGTTTTCAAAATAGGACAAACAACAGTTATTCAGACCAACATTTAGTGCTTTATTTATTCTAAGTGTAAAAGGAAGTTATAATTAATAGAGTCCTAAATGAAGAGAGTTTTGTGAGAAAACATTTGGAAACCCTTGAAGTTCATCTCATGGGAGAATTTGCATAATAAAAAAGAAGCAAAAGTGTAGAGGCTAAGAATATGAACTGAAATAAAATACTAAATAAACCAACCAAGTACAGGAGTAGGGATGAGAATGTAATCAAAATGGGTCAGTGAAAGCAAGGAAGTCCAGAGTAAAGGACTCTGGACAAAGTCCTTAAAGCAAAATTATAAATTCCATTCGGTAAAGGCACAGAAAGTAAGGATCCAGGTGGAAAGCAGAACTGACACTGATGATCTGCTGAAAAGTGAGTTTAGACTGTGGGGAATTTTTTGGAAGAAAAAATATATAATCTAAGAAATTAGTTTAGCTTAACCTAAATATTTGGCTGTCGCCATAAAGGACAGATGTGAAAGCAGTTGTGGATATAAGAGATTAGAGGTGTCCACCCCCACTTCCCCTGCCTTGTTTTTTCTACTGTTTGTTACTAAATTTCAGATAGATCTGGGTTAGGTGGTTCATTCTGGGGCTGTTATATCGATAGTGCCCCTTGAAGGTGATAAGGATTAAGCATTATTTTGAGTTAGAAGCAGGATTACAAGAGGAGGAAGAATTTGTCACCTGTATGGTAGGTTTCAAAATGTGAAAGATTGAGATAGGTGTAATTTTTGCTGCCCAGGTCACTTTCTTTGACCTACGTACAATTCCTCTGGTGATAGAATTCCTCTTTCTTATGGGAGACTCATTACCATGTGGTTTTGATAAGGCTGACCCCTCACTTTCTTTATCACATGAATGAGGAATTGGCACACTTTCAGGCCTGGTTTATCAGAGTACTCCTAGCTGTGCAGTGATTGGTTCAAGATTGGGCATGTGGACAAACTGAGACAATCAGTATTCTCTCCAGCATCTCCAGCAAGAGATATTCTCTTTTCACTGAAAGAGCCACCTGCAACTAGAGCTGGAGGTGGTGTTCATTCTAAAAGCCAAACTGAGAATGAAACAGACAGAGAGATATAGAATTGAAAGATGAAAAGAGGAAAAAATAAAGATGACAAGATTGCTGACTTCAACCATGCATGAAGGTATTATTCACTCCTTGAACTTCTTTACTATATGAGCTTTTATTTGTTATTGTTGTTAAAGTTCATTTAATTTGAGTTTTTGCCAGTTGCATTGAAAGGAATGTCAATACTTCGGAGATGGGAAATCAGTGTTATTCATTCGGGGGGTTGGTGACTGGGTCAGAAAGCCTATGGGGAAGCATTAGAGACTTTGGAGGATAAGTGCAGAAGAACTGCATTTGCTAAAAACAATCTGTAAAAATCAAGGTCATGCTGAGACACCATGTCTTTTGCTGGAATGCAGGAACCCTTAGGGTGTGCTAGTCTCCCATTCACCATGGCGCCAAACCTTCAATTTGCCCTAATTTGAGTCATCGGAACATCTGGGTGATCTGTACAATTTGGCACTTCCAGAACCCACTAGAGTTGTAGGTCTTGGTCCAGCCAGAGATTCTAAGCTTGTGTTCCTATGTACATTTCTGAACCAGTGTAGAAAATGCTTCAGCAAAAGGGACAAAGGACATCCCTTCATAAGTGGAGGAATAGTTATATAAATCTATGAAGTTAAGAGTCTGCAAAGTAATGACTAACTAAAAATAAAATGGAAGGATTTTAATTACAAAAGGACATTCAAATGAAAATAAATGAATGACAATGTTTGAGTGAATGTAAAAATAAGATAACAAAAAACTGTCTGAAAGTATCATGTAGAACAAAATAACACATTATTAGAAAGCCAGCAAAATCATCAAGTACCTAGAAGGTTAAAATCTTGGGCAGAATTATATAACACTGAAAAATTAATAATAAATACATATCTAAAGCTAGAGAAAAGTAAAATCTGGAAATGTAGGAGACTGGAAGACACTTACAAAAAGAAGACATAGTCCCAGACTACTTCATTGGTGAATTCTACCAAACATTTAAAAAAATTAATGCCAACTCTTCATAAACTATTACAAAAAACAAAAGAGAGAACATTTCCCAACTCATTCTATAAAGCCAGTATTATCCTAATACTAAAACCAGATAGACAAATACATCTCAAGGAAAGAAAAAGTGTTGACCTATCTTCCTTATGAATATGTATGTATATATAATATATGCAAATATCCTCAACAAAATACTAGCAAACCAAATCTAGCAATATATAAAAGGGATTATACATAATGACCAAAATTATCTATCCTAGGGATGCAAGGTTGGTTTAATATCTGAAAATCAATTATTATAATAAATTACACCAATAAAGGAAAAATTACATGATAATCTCAATAGATGCAGGAAAAGTATTTGACAGAATCATAATGACTTCATGATAAAAACATTCAACAACTAGAAGCAGAAAGCAACTTCTTCATAACATCATACTTAACAGTAAAGATTAAAAGCTTTCCCTCTAAGATCAGGGACAAGACAAGTATTTCTGCTCTTGCCACTTCTATTCAACAAAGGCTCTAGCCAAGGAACTTAGGCAAGAAAATTAAATAAAAGTCATCCATGTTGGGAAGGAGGAGTAAAACTATCTGTTTGCAGATGACATATTCTTGTGCATAGAATATCCTAAGGAATGCACACAAAGACATACACACACACACAAACCAATTAGAATCAATCATAAATTTTGTAAGTTTCAAAAAACAGGCTCAATAAATAAAAATAAAATATACTGTCATATTTTAATTACAAAGGGATATTCAAAGTAATTACACATATGTATACATGCTATCAATATATATTCTACATATGTACTATATATAAAATCTAAAATGAAATTTAAGAAAGCAATTCCACTTATAATAATATCAAATATAATAAAATATTTAGGAATAAAGTTAACAAAGATATTCAAAATATATACTATAAAAACTACAAAACATTGCTGAAAGAAATTCAAGAATATCTAAGTAAATGGGAAGGGATTATATATATATGTTCATGGACCAGAAAAAATAACATTGTTAAAATGACAATCCCTATCAAAATCACAACTGGCTTTTTTGCAGAAATTGACAATCTGTTGTTAAAATTTATGTGGAAGTTCAAGGGGACCAGGAAACTCACACATCCTAATTTCAAAACTAACTACAAAGCTACAGTATTCAAGAGAGTGTGTTATTGGCATGAGAATAGACATAGATGAATAGAATTGAGAGTTCAAAACCCCTAACATTTATTGTGAGATGATTTTTGGCAAGGGTGCAAGACAATTCAATGAGGAAAGAAAGTTTTTGCAAAGAATGATGCTGGGACAACTGGAGAGCCACATGCAAAGGAATGAAGGTGGACTCCTACAATACACCATAAGCAAACATTAACACAGGATGATTCAAGGACCTCAATGTAAGAGCTAAAACTATGAAACAATTAGAAGAAAACTTAGGAGTAAATCTTTGTGACCTTGGACTAGGCAAGTTCTTTAAGATATAATACCAAAAGCAAAAGCAGCAAGAGAAAAAATGGATAAAATGAACATCATAAAAATTCAGAATTTTTATGCTAAAATCATTAAACTGTATACCTTAAATGGGTGAATTATATATTACATGCATCATATTTCAAAAAAGTTATTACAAGGAAATGTAGGCACAAGTGCCAATAATGTTGGTTACTGAAAAATATTTATAAAATTTCTCAGGACAACTCTACCTTTCCCTTCAACCTGGTCTGAGGAAATTAGCCCCACTCCCTCCAATTAAGTGACAGCAAATATAAGACTAATGTTAAATGTGCAGGTTATTGTAACATCTAACAGATACTTAAGCCAACATAAATAGGTCTGTTATTTAGGTCAATCTAAGATTAAAAGGATAAGAACTTTCTAGTTTGCTGGGGCTACATTTAAGAGAGAAACTTATCAAGACCAAAATGTTATTGGTATGAACTGTGGATGGAGAGAATGACAACCCAGAACATATAATAAGAGAACAAGCTTTAAGGATTGATAGGTTAATTTTAGAGACAAATGCAGAAAGAACTATTTTATATCTAGTAACACACTTATGAAATATATACTATACAAGACCTGGTAAAGATGAAAAGTGGAAAAAAGGTAGTAAAATGGGTCCAAATAACTGATGGATCCTTCATGAAATTAGACATCTAGGGCTTGAATTTGATATCAAGAAGGATTAGAATATTTTCCACAACCCAGAATGCTTGGTGGGATGGATGACCTGAGATAGTACATCTTATGCATTTGTTTTGCTCTAATATCTGTGTTAGCCATATTCTCTCAATGTTACTTTATTGTATGTCTGATATCTTGATAACAATCTTTCAGGTTACCATGTGCAAAGGGAGTAAAAAGCGAACTTGAGTCTTCAGATTTGAGAAGGTGGTGACTAATGGTGATGCCAGTTCATCCCAGGTGCAAAGTAGAATACTTCTAATGCAAACTGAAACCAGTCCAATGGTAGAGATTTTAAATATGGCCACACACCCTTGAATGGTGATATTTTTCACGATTACCTACCCTGTCCTCCAAAGTAAATATCAAAATGTCCTCTACTGTCTGAATCCATGGTAAAGGAAACACATGATACACTGGGAGGTACTGGCCCATGAAAAGAAGCCCCCAAATTATTTTGGACTAAAAAGTCAAGAATATCTCAAAGATGAGAGGTGGTAATAGGGTTCCCCAGCCTACACTGCTCAAAAAGATATACCAGTTTCCTGATCAACAGCAAAGGGGTCATGAATCCAAACCTGACATCTTATTAAAGGGGACCTGTGCAAGTCTCATACTTATGCATTTTACAGCCCTAAATTCAGAAACACCACTACACTGCCAAACTCTTAAATGTTTTAGGTTAACATTTAGTTAACATTAAATAGCATAATTAGATGAACTATTCTATTTCAGGGATAGTCTATATCAACACCTATAATAGACTCACACTTTGTTTATCTGTAATTCTTTTAAAATATGATTAACAAATACATACACGATTCACAATGAACAAATTTTTTTGTAGAGATTGTCGAGATCCACTGATCTTCTTGGAGCGCACATTCTTCTTCCACACATTAAAAGCCTTCCATTTCCGGAAAAGTGAAAATAATGGAATCCTACCGAGTTCTCTGTGATACAAGTATTCCTGTTTCCATCGATCAATTTCGATAAATTCAATGTCATCATTATAAATGTGTGTTACTGCCTTTTTGCTAATGGTATAGTAGTCATTTTTGTTGATGTTCTCATAATTTACAACTCTATAAAAAATAAAAATTGGGGCAAGTGAATAAAGTATTCATTACAAAATTAAGTAATTACATTACTTTTTGTTTTAAAGAGGTAAAACATTTCCGGAAAACAAATATTATTTAAAATTTCTAAAAATTCCAACAAACTAATTTTAGATTAGATAAACTACTCAAGAAAAGAAGTAGGAGTTGTTTTTTTAACAGCAGTTATAGCTCTTAAAGGTTTCACAACCTTGGTGATATAGTTCATAATTTCAGTTACCTGATGTTTATAAAAAAATCAATTACAGATTTTTACATAATAGCCACATATGAAAGCTACCTGGGAATAAGTTTTTATTTATAACTCACTCTTTATAAACTATTCAGTAATAATAGTGTAAAAAAGTTTTATGCTACCCATAATTATGAGAAAGAGCAAAGCAAAAATATGATTTAGATAAAATTAGAATCAAGACCCAGATTAAGCTAAAAATATGTCTAATGTGTCACATAACAAAATAAATACTATTCAGAAATTGTTTTTTCAAGATATTCCTCTTTCAACTGTCATCAAGAGTATACTTCAACTTTAGGTATTATAGGAAATAGATCAAATAAAGAAAACAAGCAAGAATGGCATAAAAAAGAAGTAGAGATGGGGAAGGAAACAACGTAACGAGAATACAAAGGACCGCTTCTCTAAAACTTCTTAAAATAAGAACTTTCTTACAGGCACAAATATATTTTCTTCAATTTTAGCTTTAATCTTGAAATGTCAAATGCAACTTAAGTACTCAATAGCAGAACAAGGGTGAAATATATTATGATAGAGCAAGTTACTAAAATATATTTGGGAATTTAGGAAAATAAAATTTATGAAGCTTCTATGGTAGTTTGGAACAATAAGATAAAGTTTAAGTGTAAAACAAAACCCCAATTGTTTCTATGTTAAAACTGCAAAAATTACATATACTAGCAGTTAGGCAGGAATACTCCTGTGAAAACCAACTGTTCCCCATGTCTACATTCTCTTCTAGTCCTTAGCTCTGCATTCGGAACCGGAAGTTCATGGATGGCCCTTTAGTATAGTCTTCAGTCATCTGTGAAATCCCTGAAATTGTTGTATGTAAACAAATCGACGTACATATATAAGTTTCTAAGGAATTAGAACAAAATTGTTATACACTTTGGGTGTTTTAATAAAAAAACCTAAGAACCATTGGCATAAATGATTTTTCATTGCTGTTCAGTTACAGTTGCCCCGCCTTCCCCCATTGCTCTTCCCTATCCTGTCCCCCCCCCACAGTCAATCCCCCCACACTGTCCGTGCCCATGAGTCCTCTCTTCGTGCACCTTTGCTTGCCCCTTCACCTTCTTTCCTGTTATCACCCTCCTCCCTCCCCTCTGATCACTGTCAGTTTGTTCTTTATTTTCAATTTTTATTTTAATAACACTAAGTTAAAAAAAAAATCTTTTTTAAAAATTAGAACTGAACCAGAATGAAAGCGAACTCAAAGCAAGCACACAAAGGAAGCTGGGGCTGAGGGTGCTGTGGGGAGGGGGAGAGAATGGACGGTTGCTCTCCTGCTTCGCTGCTGCAATGGAAAAATATCAACCTGGTCAAGCTTTCATCTGAGTCCACTGTCTGATTCTTTGTGTTCTAATTAACCCACACCAGAAATGTCTGGGAAAATGGAGGTTTTACATGTTGCTGGCCAGGTACATGGGAAACAAAATGGTTTTCTTTTTTTTCAATAGCTAAAGCTATAATTAGGACATTCTTGAAGAGATTCTCTCCAAAATGTGAAATTTCAACTTTTCTCTTAAACTGTCACCAATTTCAGGTGTTTCATTAACATGAGGTCATCAAACCAACCTAAAATTAAGAGCAAACAGTTCACCACAGCCCTGGTGCATGTCTGGAAAACTCACCCTGTATGGGTCAATTTACTACTATAGACCCTTCTAGAAGGTGGCAGGTGTGGCCCATGACATTAAATTTTAATTTAGTGGTGCTCAGTGTCACTTAGAAATTCTTTTTATTTATATTTTCCTACCTACTCAAGATCCTCATTCTCAAACCCCTGAGCCTTTTCCTCCTCTACACATCTCCACTCTGCATAGAGCAAAAGAACACATGTGAGTCTTTTTCAAAGACTGAGTCACCAGCATCAAAATCATCTGGGGTGCTTATTAAGAATCTAGATTTCTGGGTCCAATGCAGAATCAGAATCTTTACGTTTGGGACTCGAGATTCTAGTTCAACAAGCTCTCTGGGTGATTCTGAACCATGGAACTTTATTCAAAAACAAACAATAACAACAAAATATGTTGATAAGGCAGGCTCTCTCTTGTACCTCACTTGAAAATCACCATTCTGTATTTTTTCCTCTTGAGTGTATCTTTCATGCTTTCTTCCAAATGGTGATGGAGAAAAGTCATCTCACTTTTTTCTAATTCTCCTGGCTTTGGGCTATTTTCCTCTGTATCTAAAAATGTGCATAACTTCTCTTTTAACTTGTAGAAAGCTTCCCTTTAGCTTGTAGAAAGTGTTTCCTTGACCCTGCTGCCTATGTAACATAAAATCCCATGTCTTCTTCCTTCTCTTAAACTTCCTTTGTCATGGTGTATATCGGTTGGCCAAATCCTCCCCAGCTATTCTTTCTTAAAGTTTCCAGAAACCTGTGCTGTTCCTCACTACTCTAAAAAACCTATCTTCTCAAAGATGAGCAGGGACTTCTTTCAAACCCAACATAGTTGGCAGGTACAAGGGGCAGCAGGGCCAAGAGAAAGCTTTGCAGGAATTGATAGGGGCTATGCACAATTGTCTGCAATCCTATTCTCCTCCGACTTTGCAGTTCATTACTGAGGGGTTACTCCCCAAAAGTACTCCTTGGACATCTTTGCTTTGCTCCACACAGTCCATCCCAGAGGGCTTATCCATCTCAGGAATTGATCCACTGCTCCTGTGCTTCTGACTGACTTATTCAGTCTTTCTTGGCATTCAGGATTCAGCCTTGAACTTCAGCTGCCTCCTGAATAGTTACTTTGGATATTTGTTCCATTCAGGTCTTTCTTTGAGGAGATAATCAGAAAAAAATATACTTTCTTTAACACCTAAAAAGAGAACTTGGTTTGTTCAAGTTCTGTGCTATAAAGCTCCTACTTTACTGATAAAGAAGAAGACTTTATGATCCTATCAATTAAATGGATCCTTGGATAGTTAACTAATCAGACTGAGATGAGTGTCTTGAATAAAATTACATTTAAGTACGCTTTACTGGAAAAATGACTGTACTATTTTCTTGCTATTCAACATAGAATCAAGAGTCCCTTTTCAAAAGTATTTTACTCTAGAACAGAGGTGGAGTCCAACCCATGGCCGGCGGGCCACGTGCAGCCCAGGATGGCTACGACTGTGGCCCAACACAAAATCATAAATTTACTTAAAACTTTTTTTTTTTTTGCTCATCAATTTTCATTAGTGTTTGTGTATTTGATGTATGGCCCAAGACAACTCTTATTCTTCCAGCATGGCCCAGAGATGCCAAAAGGTTGGACACCCCTGCAAACTGCCTCTGTTCACCTGAAATGCAACTTAGGCCCCAAGACTTCTACTCATTTTTAAAAGCATGTGCGTCTTATTTGAGAGAATCATTTGGGGAGGAGAGAATTGCATGGCCCCTGAGATAGGTCATAAATTGTCCTGCTTCTGTTCACTTTGGATATAACTCAAAGTGCATTTACTAAGGTTCTAAAAAATTATTTCTCCGCCTGGAATTAATTCCTTGATTTTCCAAAACAATAAGATCTCAACGTGATTTGTTATTTGAAATAGCAGCTCTGTTATACCTTGCAGTGACTGAAAAGGCTTCTGTTGCTCTTTAAACCAGCCTACCAAGACTAATATTGCAGAAACATGGTTTCTGTCATGAGACCTTCCTGCTCAAGAACTTTGAATAGCCTCCTGCTGCATATATCATTAAATCTGAATTATTCTGCCAGGTGTTTGTGGGACTGCTCTCCTGTCTCGTACTAGTTTCTTCTCTGTCCACACAAATTGTCCTGATTAGTCAGGCTGGTTTCTTTATCATATCCATGTTAGGCTGTGTTTGAACACACGCACATGCCTTTGTTCACCCCGTTCTCTCTTCCCCTCTCTTTTAAGCTTCAGATTTCTATAGTGAGAGAGCAACTCCTTACCTGCTCTAAGGCAGTAGGATAAATTAGATAAGCTCATGTGGCTCTATGCAAATCTAAGTTCTCTTGTTTTCATTATTATATAATTTTGTTATGATTTCAACATATTTATGAGATGAAGGTAAGTAAGAAAGTGCCTGCAAAGAAATTAGCCATTTCCTGAGTTCATATTTATAAACTCAATCTGTTTCACGATGGTAAATATCATGATTCAATATGAGTTTAGATCTAACCTACACCAGAGAAGAGAAATGGCTTGCTTTGCTTCTCATGATTAACCAGAAATGGTAAAATATCTAATAGGAAACTACTTTTTACCTAGAAAATTAGACAAAGGCATAGCTAAGAAGAAACTTCCAAGTTTCTTCGATAAGAGAGTGCACTAGTGTAACAGGGTGCAGCCAAGAGGGGGGGCCCCAAAAGGGAGTTGGAATGGGGCCCAGAACTCACGGTGTCCAGGAAATATTAGAGGGACATATAAGATGTCCTCACCCCCTCCCCCACAGGTATGAGTTGGGGGAAGGGACAAATGGAGCAGGGCCATTGAGTTGTTTTTGCATAGCAATAGGGCTGCAAGATAACCTCCAGAATGGTCATTTAACATATCTATAACCTTTAACTGGTTTCATAGATATGTTAAACAGCTGTGGCCATGCTCTGAGCCAGGGGGGATGGAAAGGACTTCCCCAAGGA